>JACDOX010000323.1:227424-240672 GCA_014549065.1 Cardinalis cardinalis
CAAACCTAAAGGAGCACAAATGTGTCTCTGCTGTTCCACAACCCAGAGCCTGCAAACATACAACATTTAACATACAAACCTAAAGGAGCACAAATGTGTCTCTGCTGTTCCACAACCCAGAGCCTGCCGTCCTGCAAGGAGTGAGTGYAGCCCAGCACAGACAGCAAGTGCTGAGCAAATGCAAATTAGGTGCTTATTTAGATGCTCCCCTCTCTGGCCTTTCATCCAGGTTTTGGTGGGAGCAAATTGCTGTGCATGCAATGGTGGCACTGAAGCAGCTCAGATTCCCTGGTGCTCCCTCCGTATCCAAGGGGTTTGCATGTTGAATCTCACTCCTATTCCTGGCCTCTGAAACACCTTTATTTGCCATGGCTTTCCCACAGGTGTCTAAGGAAAATCACCACAGACCCAGGAAAGTTTTAAAGTGCCTCTCTACCACTCTGATAGCCCTGGAACCAAAGCACAGACACCTTCCTCTCCAAAGCCAGTCACATTGTCAGTCCATGTGCATCCCTGTCTGTGAAAAGGACCAGAATTCACRGCAACCCTCCAGTCTGGGCTGGATCAATGCCTGACTCACCCCAAACACACAAATCCTCCTCCTCCTCTGCTCCCACAGCTGAAGATTTTGGACAAGAGACCCTAATTCAGCAGGACATCCACAGAAAAGGGGAAGGTGTTGCCTGTACTCCCCACGCTCACCCAGCTGCCAGGATGAGTTTTGGTGGCACTCCTCGCCCCCAGGCTCCTCTGGAAGGGTGAGGCACCAGACACAGCTCCTGCAGAGGTTCCTGCCCTCCCCATTCCCACCTCTGGCAGCCCCAAAACTCCACCAAGGGTCACCACACGTGGCAGAGTGCCTCAGGAGAGRGGGCACTGTGCAACAAAACACATTCAGAGATACTTTGGCAAAAAATATAGCACCTTTTACATGGGTCTTTCAAAATCTGGCCTCAAACACAGCCAAAAGCAATCATCATTGTTACACACAACTTCATGTGTAAGTTCAAGAGGCACATAATGTTAGCGAGAGGGATTTTTAGGGGATGATTTAATGCTTGTCCTTAATTTTTTAAACTCTTTGTTTAATGCTTCTCCATAATTTTTTTACTCTTGTTTAGAAAAGTTATAATTCACCTTCAAAACAAATAAAAACACGCTTCTGATCCTGGTTTGAATTGAAAAAATAGCTTGAAATCTGAGGGTTTCYGGGCAAAAGACTCAACACCTCTGTRAAAAAGAAAAACAGACTAGGTCTGAAGTCCTGTTTCCTATCTCCTGTCTGATTCTCCAGTAAATTACTTCAAAAAATGGGAGCTTAATTTCTCCTCAAAGTCACACCCATTCCTGAARGAATGCCTTTATTCCCATTGTCCATTTGAAAAGTCAGAATGTACTGTGCTGCCTAAAAATGATCTATACTTGCAGCTTAAGAAAACAGGTTTTGAAACAGATCTAAATTAGCTTTAACCATCTTCTCACACATCCCAGCCTGAAGGAGCACCCTAGCAACAACCTTCAGCATTTTGCAAACATTTGCTACTAATTATGGGTTCTTAGAACAATAATACAAGGCTCCATGCTCTACAGAAAGAGGCCAAAAGCAGCCTCAAAAGTAAGCCTTAGGCTTTAATTTAAACCAGTGCCATACAAATTCTCAAATATACATTGCAAAAGCTTCCCAAAACACTGCTCTGATTAATGGCTCCAAAACCTTGTAAAAGCTCAGCTGCCAAGCATTAAAATGTAGGCTGAGAAAAAACTCATGTAGAGCAGCTAAATAAAAATCCTTTCAAAGAAGCTTTTCCCTGCACCTTAAGCAATGGCAACACAACAGAGCAGCCCACAGGAGAGCTCCCAAGAGCTGTGGGGCTGGCTCTGAGCTGCTCAAGGGCTCCCATCCCATTAATCAGACCCTGGGACAGGCCAGGCTGCCCCATCCATCCCCATCTCTGATCTCCCAGCCAGCCTTCCATGGCTCATCCATTCACATCACCAGGCACTCCCTAAATCTCCTCTGTTACTGCCTGAGCTCCTTTCAGCCTTCAAGTGCTCTTCTACTTCCCTTGACCCCAAGCAGGAGACAGGCAGAGAAGCAGCATTATCCTCTSCAGGTCCCTCTTGTTCTGATTCTCAGATATTTTTGCCTCAACAAGCGGCCAAGCAGTGTCCAGCCCTTCTGCTCTGGGTGACACCACTTGGGCAAGATGGGGTTCTGAGGTTCTTCCAACCTTAAACCTTCYCTGATTCACATTAGCTGGGATTAAGAGAGACATTTACCACAGAAAGCTCAGCCATAACCCCTGAGAAGATGCACTGACAGAAACCCCTTTAGCAAGAGACTCTGGAAGATGCAGTATCTGCTCAGGATGCACCTGGGTCTTAAGAGAAAATAACATCCTTGCTGAGAAAATAAGGGGTCAATCTTTGTGGTTATGTTTTATTTGKTCTCTTCTCATTCTGTTCAACATTTAACTGTTTAACACTCACCATTTTAGCAGTTCCTGGGTAATTTCTAGTGAAACAAATTTGTGGCCGCAACCTCTGTGACGCATTTTGAGTTTCCTCTATGAAAGGAAAAGGAAGGTGTTACAAAACTGCTCTGTTTGTCTTTAATGCAAGAATTGCATTGGCTCAGAAGCTCCAAAAGCAGGATGACAGAAGAGAGTAAACACAATAGATTACTGGCATTGGCTACCACATATTCCAATGATTTAAATGATGGCAGAATTACTTTTACTCATAGAAACTGAGAATATGAGAAACATCAAGGAATAAAAAGAGTTTGCTGAAGCTGGAGTTTCCTTCCATGGGCCTAATGGTGGATTTCAGCATCACAGGCTTTCTGGTTCCCYGTGTGTGGAGAAGCAGAAAGGAAAAAGAAAACAGCAGGATGGTTTCAGCATGTAATACACTGGGAAAGAAATGTCCCTGCAGTGAACCAGCTACTTTGCCCTGTGGGACTGAAGCCTGTTCATACTCTGCAAAACTGTTCCTACGACAGACAAAACTGCCCCCAAATTTCCCTGGGTCTGACAGCTGACTTACTGCCAAACATTCGCCACATCTCACAAAACTCCAATCTGTCCATGCTGCCTGACAAATCACTCCTGATATGCTGTGGAAAGGGGGGATTGAAGCCTTTCTCCCCCACTCCCAAGTACYGTGTGGGACAGCACTCCCCTGGCTACTTTACAAACTTTCTGGAAATCCACTGTCTGTGTGAGGGAGGAGAAGAAAAGAGGAGCCAGAGGCCTCTTAGAGACACAGCTTTGATATCCCTATAAAAAAAGCCCAGGGCCTTTTTCAATGTTTCATCAAAACACTGAACCTGCAGCTGTGTGATCATTGTCCTGTTGCGTCTTATGATTTTATTTGGAGGATTTGGGGAGCTATAGAGGTGAAGCAAAGAAAAAAAAAACAAAAAACACTGCTGGATCTGATCTTCCCCCAGGCATAAAAAAAACCCAAACAAAAATCATTGGATCTGAGTCTTCTGGAAGTTTGGGRAAAACTAAACTCCAAGTGCTGCAGTTCTGGACAGTCCCCACCTAAAACTTGCATTATATTGGATTCTCACAGGTCTGGGTTATCATGAGATCACATAGATATTGAATTAAAGACTGCTGGGTTTGAAAAATTTGATTGTGATGGCAAAACAATGAATTTTCTTTTTTTCCTTCTGCTTCACGAGGAAAAATGCATTCCAACAAAAGTAAGCTTCTACCCAAAGGCATCTCAAGATTCCACTAAATTATGGGTTTGGTTTATGAAACAGAAGAGTGTGTTTTTAAATGGCAAGAACTTTTGCTGTATGTCAGAAAACCAGAATATACATTATACAACAAAAGTCTSTTGCTGAATTGTTTGGAAATGGCAGGTATGTGTAACTCTCTGAAAAATGCTGGTGATAAACTTCTTGCATTATTACCCTTGTGACAGACAGAAAACTGGCCTTTTAAAGGAGAATTTTGGTAAATTTCAGCAGTAAGTGTACTGTGTGCTATGATTTTATCATTAGACAGAAGCTGAGATGGCACAGCTGCTACAACATTGAACAATCCAGCTAGGAACATAAAAGGGGACAATATTTGCCATCAGATCTGAAATTAATGATAAACACATCTTTTACCAGTGCATCATTTAAAACATACCTGGTGGTGCTAATTTTTGAAGACACCCTGGTAATTGTTTTAAATACCCTTGTAATGGTTTTAAATTTTGGCTTTTAAGGGGCTGAAACAACAGCAGAGCTTCTGTTGCCCAGTCTGCTCTGCTGCTCACCCACAGGGCAACTTGGGATTCACAAAGAACTCTTTGTCCACCTCTGACATCCTCCATTCTCTGTGTTTGAGAGGATAATGCTTCCAAACAGGTCAATACTCAAGCTGTGAGGCTTCCTGTTATTTGTGGCTCTTTGCATGTCTCTCCCAGCACTTCCAGGGCTTTTCCTAATTAAGCCAGCCTCAATCCCTGCAGCAAGCACCAGCATGTGTTCTCCTGGTGTGATTCATGCCTGCCTGCTCTGCAGATGACATGAGGGCTGGAGCTACAGCCCATAATACTGAAGCCAACTGCAAAGAAGGGCAGGTGCCATTAAAATGTGAGTCAATAAAGAGGGATAGGACACTCCTGGCTCTAACATCCCCCCAGGAGGGAATAAAAATAAACAGCCCACAATGGATGACAGATAAATGCAAGCGAAGGCAAAGAATAATTTAAAGGGAATAGTTTCCTATCTGCTTTCTTTCTTACTCTAAAGTTTTGAAGCTGTTCATTCCCAGAGGTGATGGACTCCTTTTCCAGCAATGCAGAAGGTAAAGAGGAGAAGTTCTTCTGCTGGAAACAATTAATTGCTCTTTTCTCTTGCAAGCCAGGGCTCAGGGTGCAAATCAGGGCTCATGGGTGTTTTTTGGGTGAAGTACTAGGCTTTCAGTCTCTCTCAAGCTACAGAAAAGGTTAAAAGGGAAAAGCCCCCTGCACTAATGGAGTGGCATTGTGTTAAGGAGGTGAACTGTCAGAAGCATGAGAAGAGCCCAAAACAGCAGCACCTGTTACCTGTTCCTAGGTCTAATTACCACCCATTACCATGTTCTTTCTGCCTTCTTTTACAAAGAGTTTACACCTGAAGAAGGGGCAGTGGGGTCAGCAGATGACTCATGTGGATGCTCTACAGTGGGGGATATGGCATGCCCCAAAGCTTCTAAACATTCAAAGTTCTAGTGTTTACATTGTGAAGCTATTTTGATAATCATTTTACAACTCTGTGGGAGCTCAGCCCCACAGCAAGGCTGTCTCTCCTAGTTTTAAAGCCCACACAGCAGCCACGTTCCTAAGAATTGCATGGCATCCATGTGTGCATCAGATTGGGGAAATAAAACATSTTTTAAATCCTATGAAAGCTCAACACCAGCAGTCAACAATTRAGGTAAGCAAGAAATAACAAGCAAGAAAAACTAAGTCCAAACTAACCCTTGGACCCTGCTAAAAATGCGCAGAGGAGCACACACATTTTCCTTTGGAGTGCACATACTATTCCATATTTTCCACAAGTTTTACATTGCTGGAAACACCTACYTGGCTTGGCCAGTCTGCAGGCAGACAAAGATCCTTGATGCTGTCAGCCCAATGCATCAAAACTTGCACTTTTGTATTTACTGTGAGAAAGTTACCTGTAAATAAACATCTTTTGATCAGAATTTTYCCCTCAGCAACACACATTTGTTCAGAGTGAGACCTTTAACAAAAATATATTACCATGCTATTTTTTCCCTGGTGTAAGAAGAGGAATATTTTTTCAGCATTCTTAAAATGGAAGCAAATGGCCTGGCTACAAAGTTTTCTGCAGCAAAGGTTTCACTCTTACTAGCTGGAGGGTTTTGAAACTTCTTTTACATAGCAATGACAGGATAAAAGGAAATGTCTCAACATTATTAATTTATGTGAAGTTATTGAAGTATTTTATTGTAAAACTGCTCAATGTTTTGCTTAAATTTAAAATATTAAAAAAGGAAAATTGGGTTTGTGGTTTGSTTTTTTTTTCCTGTCTGTTGGAAAATTTAAGTTATCTGTACTCGGAATTATTTATATGAAGTGATTCTGTCAAGTCGTGGTGACCATGGAGGTCTGTATCCATGGGGGATTTCCCGACTCCAGAAGCAGCCTGGGACCTACCAACTCACAGACACTAGAATTTTACACCTGCTTAGGGCCCTTAGTTAAAAGAGGCAGTAAACAAGGCTTATAAATACATACTTATTTTGATTTTTGGCCCCCTCACCTGCTTCCATCTTCTTGTGCTACTATTCACTATGCATTTCCCCCTGTGGAGCTCCTCAACTAATTTAAAACATGCTTTTCTTCATACATCACAAGTATTATTTATTTGCTATTTATTATTCACTTATTACTACTTATTTATTATTTTCTTATTACTATTTATTATATATTATGTACTTATTTACTATTATTTACTTATTTTGATTTTTGGCACCCTCAGCTGCTTCCATCTTTTTTTGCTACTATTTACTGTGTATTTCCCGCCATGGAGGTCCTCATGTCATTTAAAACATGCTTTTCTTCATACATCACAAATATYTGAATGATTTGCCACATCAGAATCTGTAATAATCCATCTCCAGTGCTTAGTTTTACTCCGACAAGTGAAATTCAAATAAATGGCAATATGAAAAACTTACAGGTAAAACGGATCTTGTGTAGATTTCCTGCCAGTTCCAGCTGCAGCTACAGAGCTGGATTTGTTCTCCTGTGAGGAACCAGCCCAAACCATAAATCTGGTGGGTCACAGGGGAACAGAAGCACTTTGCTGACAGGAGCACGAGGTTTCCATTAGCTTCAGCCCCACCACTCAGAGGTGCCATCTTCCAGCATCTCTGACAACTTTTTCTGAGCTGCAGCAAGACACAAAGGAAAACTGAATATAGAAGTCAAAGGTTTCCTAAYAGAAGTGAGGTGAACACGCTCAAGTGCTTTTTCAAAACAGCAGGACAGGCAAACACAAAAAGTGACCTTTTCAGTCTATCCCCTATGGACGCCAGATTATTCTTCTCTGCATTTTCCTTAGATGCTACAGTCAGACKTGAAGAATAAGGCAAGATGGATTATACAAGAACTTTTTGGTGTTAACTTCTCGTGCCTCTTTGTCTCCAGCATGCAGCAAGCCCAGAGGTAACAGGACACCAGGGGCAGATGAAAAAGCCATCAGTCTGAGCAAATGCACYTAAAACACAAAGGGGTGATGAAACATGGGAATGGCAGTGCAGATTCAGAGTTTGGTGCTTAGGCAAGAGAGTGGGGGAGCAGCAGGGGTCGTGCCTCACTCCTTGGTCACTGTTCTCCAAGGATTTCCAGCAARGGGGCTGCTCTGTGGGGAATCCTGCAGGATCTGTGGGGCAGAATCCTGCAGGATTCCCAGGACGCAAAGCCCTGACCCCACGGACCCCATTGTAAGGGGGAGATCTTGCAGACAGTTTTGTCACAGCCAACCCTCTGTGCAAAAGAATTCCACCAACTCCCAGGCAGAAATGACCCAGCTGAAGGGATTCCAGAGAAGTAACAGTGGCCAGATATTTTTATATAAAACATCTAGTGGCAAAAATAAAAGTAAAATCGAAGAATGGATTGCCAGAGGTGAGSATTGCCACATCTTCACAGAGGCAAGAGAGCTCAGAGAAGTCATGCAAAATAAATCTCTGTCCTGACAGAACAGCAAAGGACTTAAAAGGAGAACTGGCAACACACAGAGTGGGTACAAAAGGAGCTGAAAAAGAAAAGAAAGGTTGAAAGTGGTACAAAAGTTTGAAATTTAAAAAGGGGAGAATGCACTGAACAATGGAACCCTGGAAAAAACAGTTGAATTTAAGCCTCTGAATGATGGGGATGAAGAATTATCTTACAAGGCCCTGTACCACAAACTCAATGAAAAATAAGGTCCCATCTTTGTATTTCCTCAGGATCCCTCTGGGTTTGGAAAATAAAGTTGATCTGTGACAGGTGTGAAAAAAAGAAAGTACAGACAATCTTCCTCTTAGTCACAAGAAAAAGCCATTAGAGAGGAGGACCTGCTACACATCATGGTGTCTCTTTAGTGTGAGGAACTGTTTGTAGGTTTGGTGGTTTTTTGTGTTGAGCGTGGTTTTTGTTGTTTTGGTTTTTAAATAGTGACTTTTTTAACAAAAAAACCCATACAACCACATATTTTAATGGCCAAAGGGAAGTAAGTAAATAAATTTAAATAAGGTTAARTAGAGGAATTGAGCTTGATAGATTCCACAAAAAAATCAAACTCATGTGATCTTCCTGTGAAAAGGAAAAACTGTTTAATGCCTTTATAGACTTGAGTAAATTAGAAATTTGCTGACTTATGCCTCACTTGAACCAGCACTTCCCTTCTCTCACCCCTCGCTCACTAATGGCAAAATGTTTAAAACTGTGGTAAACTGAGACACTCTTGAGCACAGTGTTGTCATTCCTGCAAAATGCAACAATAAATTCGAGYTCTCTTTAAACAAGTCATGACAGAGCCACTAACACAAAGAACAAATCATAAAACCAGTGAGGATAAAAACATCTGCAAATGTCTTTGTGYGCTGCAATGCCTTTCCAAGGGTGATAACATCCACTTAGAGCCGTGTCAAACTGCTGAACACACAGCCCAGACCCAACCTGCCAGGAGCCCAAGGGAAGGCAGATTCCAGCTTGGGTGCTGGAYCATTGCTGTGTTTCATTCTGGCTCACATAAACACCAAGCCCTCAAGTAACTGCTTTACCACACACTTAATCTCCACATAAAATAATGAAGGTAACTGTGCAACAGCTACAAACAATGACTTGAACCAGCCACAGGCAGCTGAGGGCTCAAAAGGTGGGAGAAATCCAAGCAGAACTGATTGGTGGCAGCGCAACTCTTTACAGTTGGAAAGGTCTCTGATATTAATTTCAGGATTTCAGAACAGTTTGCCCAAAAGCCGTGGATGTTTGAACCAGAAGCTGGTGCAGTGCATCCTGGAAAGAACATCTAACAGCATTCACACGATCAGCAGGTGCACACATAGAACAACTTGGCTAAAAACCATAAAGACTTCTACATACCAGATAAAGATTTTTGTGGGAGTATCAAATTGAAATGCTACCTTGCTTGTYTCCTGCTTTTTTCAAGAGAACGAAGACTAACTACTCCAGCACCATTTTTTTCTCCTCTAGTATGGATTCATCATCATGCACACACTTTTCCCTCYCTCTGTTCCATGTTTCCGCTGAGGCTTAAGCATTTGAAATGCTTTTATAAATCCATCTCTAGTCTGAGGTGGAGTTGAACTCCAACTATGAACTCATAGTTGTGGAGTTCACTGTATAGAAATAACCACCAAAATCCATTTTTAATGACCARGTTTTTTTTGTTTGGTCATCTTTTTGTTGGTTTTTTTTTCTTTTGGTGGGTTTGTTGTTTGGGTAGTTTTCTTTGTTTGGGCTTTTTGATTTGTTTTGGGGTTTTTTGTTAGGKKTTTTTTTTTTGACATCTAATTCATCCTTTTGCGTAGGAGAGTCAAAAAATTGGAAATATCTTTCTTGGAATCATAACTATATTCTCCAAAATAAAATAYATTTCAGAGCACCTAAGATGCTTTCCTGTGACACACAAAGTGTTGGGGTACCAAGTACTGGTTTGGAGATGAGAATTCTGAAGGACCTTCTCCTAGTTTGACTATCTCATTCCTACTTTACTTCTTCATTTTTCTCCCTTGTAGGGGGAAAAAGCTCAATCCCAGCCTCAGGGCTGATGTGATTAGGAGTGTTAATAGGGGTCAGCCTAACTATAAAGGTAAAGCCTGAGTTTATATGGCATGCTGAGGATGTCAGACATCAGCTTTACATTCAGGACAAATGTATTTATATCTGCAACCACTAAATAGGACTGTCTTGAGCCATTTGCCCCAATGAATATATCACAAATTCATTTCATTACATAGAAAATGCCTCATGCCTTCAAACCAGAGGKAAACCACAATCCATGGCTGAAAATCACATGGTGGAAGTGGTGGGGTTTGGAGGGGAACTCATTGGTTTGCATTAGGAGAKGCATTATTAAATTAGCATCCCTTGCAATTCATTTCAGTGCACTGGGCAGATTTGTAAACCATTTCACTGCATTTGAGACTTAATCTTCACATCTGCTTTGTTGTACACATTAGCTGTGAGATAAAGCATTGGAAGAGTGATTACAGAGAGTTTGTGCCAAAAGCAGGGTCTGCTGCCTGCAGAACCATAAAACCACAAACCATGCCTGCTCCTTTCCCTCTGGAAAGCTCATCCTGCACTCGGTGGTGCAGCTTCCAGATGTCATTGCCATCAGGTCAGCTGTTAWTCCCTCCACTCCTCCACCCTGGCCCTGTCTGAATCTTTTTTCAACATTGTCAGAGGATTTCTTGTGCTTCCAAAGGATGCACACCCTRCAGAACAGTTGTTCCCTGAGATGTTCAGTAGCACTGATGCCTTGTTAAGGCTGCCCTAGAGCAGAGGCTGGACAGAGCTAAAGAATAAAGCAGGGATTTATTAAAAGGTTCTCCTCCATGGATGCAACTTGGGCAGCACAAGAGCCCAGCCAGGGCTGCACTCAAGATGAACCAAAATGGCCCCAAAATGCACCAGCGGGCACAGGGTCTCTCCCTTTGATCACTTCTGCTCCATTTGCATCTTGCAGTTCATTGTCCCATTCCAGCTTAGGTTATCAAGTCCCATCCTTCTTGTTTTTCTCTCTTCAGTCTATATTGTCTGAAATTTGGGTGGTGGTCCTTGGTCCCCAGCTAGAGAAGGAATTGTTTTCTCTACCTGCTCCAAGAAGAGAGCTTACCAAGCCCTAATATGAAGCTCAGAACTACACACTAAAGCAGCACAGAACCTGAATAATATAGAAGCTAAACCCTGAGGCATCAGCATAGGAACACATGAATCTTCACTCTTACAGCACTGGCCTGGTCACTTCACTCAGTAATGCCAGCTCAGCTGGATTCACAGCGCTTTCCTCTGCAGGTCATGGGATGGGGAGGCTCTTGTGGCAGGGCAGCACAGAAACCCCCTGTGTGCCACCCGAGGGAAAGGTCAGCTTCCAGCCTTGCAGGGGCTTCTGAGAGCAGCAGCAAAGTTAGAACAACACCCTGTGGTTTTTAACAAGAAAGCTCAGTGAAAATGTGCATTTGAGCAGAATATGGGGTGACCATCCATAAAGAGGACCAGACACACAACTACAGCAATCCACTCAGATGTGTGCAGCTCCCAGACTTATCCAATGGTGACATTCCACCTCTCCTCACCCTTCTTTTAACTGGGCAATTCCCACTCTCAGAGGGGCACAGGCAAAAAGCTGCTTCAAGTCCTAAGACTGCATTGAAAAGTCAGGTTTCTAAGTACCAGAATAACTTTTTAAACACTTGGGACAGACCCAAGTCAAAGAAGGCTGCTGCCTTATTTACATCACTCCTGTGGAATTCTGAAGTCTACTGAGGTTATTTATAGACAAATAATCATTTTTCTATTGTTCAGCATTTTTGCAATCCAAGTGTTCTCTGGTAGTATCCCAACTTCCAAAATCCTAAGTGCCATACTCACAGTTAGATTTCCTGACAAACACAACCATGTAATTTTGTGGTGGCAGTTATTCCAAAGTATTTTAAGGACCAGGAAATGTGGGAAAGACATAAAGTAAATAGCATATCACAGAATAATAATAATAATATGAATCACACAGCATTTTTTTTATGTTAGCAATGTGTAAATGATCCAGTTTAAAGTTTAGCTGAGGCTGCTGCAATCTCTTCATGTTAACTGATCTGGAGTGCCACCAAAAATAACACATCCTGACTGTAAGTAAAGGTGAGACAACTCATGTAAAGCCTTAGATGTTATTACTATCCATTATTCTCCTTTTCTGCTTTTCATCCCCAGCCCTTTTGGATCCTGGAGGTTTGCTCTGGCCAAGGAAAAGTTGTCTTTTCCCACCAGCCTGCACTACTTGGGTGGGGGCTGCAGTGTCCTTGCCAAGGAGCCTGAGCTCTGGGGGTTTGCTCCAAGTGCACCCAAAGCCTTCCAAGAGAACATCACCTCACCATGAAGCTGTTTCCAGAATCCTGTAACAGCAGAAGATAAAGGATTCTCACATAACTTCTTCAGCTTCTAAATATCATTTGAAACAAGATTTCGTTCCAGAAGCCAAACCATCTCAATTTAGAATATTCTCAGCAATTATACATTCAGTCACTTGTTTTAAACTTAAGCTTGTTAGAAAACAAGGCAACTTAAAATATCAGTATTTGGAGCTGGTGGAYGAACAAATACATCAGGAAAATAGGAAATGGTCCTAACACTTGCTTAAAGAACATTTGTCTTTGCACCACGGCTGGAATACAACACAGAACTGTAATCTTTAATGATAAACAAAGGTTAAAGTCTTGAAAGATGCTCTTCCATAATTTGATTTTGTGAAAGCCCTGTTCTAAGACTCACGTGTTTCCTTTCTTAATGCACAGCACCCAGCACTGCTGGACAGGGATTGATGTCCCCCTGCTCCATCTTCACTGCTTCCCCACAYGTGCTGCAGACCAAAACCAAACCCTGCCTCCTGGCAGCCCTTAGAGGTMTAATTTTATATTAGAGGTATTGTCTTCTCAGCATTTTGAAAATCAGAACACCTACAAAAGATAACTGAGGGACACTTGAATCATGAGCAAGGAGKTGAAAGAAACCTTCAGCTAATTCACCTCACACATGTCTGATACCAACCATAATATCACTTAATTGATGCTCAAGAAAAGAGTCAGAGATGCTTGAAATAAATAATAGACTTTTTCAAAAGTTTGCCCTGCAAATTTTAGTTAAATATTCAGCCTCAATGTTGGCCTTGTTCATATCCTTGGTCTCCATTACTACAAGGACTTGGCTTTCTTTCACCTAATTACTTGCAAATAGACACTACAAGCTGAAAAAAAACCCATCAGATATCAAAGGATTAAAAGAAAAATACAATAATTGTCTATTTTATACTCTCTTCCTCTTGTTGCTGTGATAATGTTTTACTGGTAACCTTTTACCAGCAGAGAAATTAAAAAGAGCTTGGGGCAGGATCTCAGCTGTGGAAGAAAGGGAGGGAAATGTCACTCAAAGCAGCAGCTTCTGCATGCTTCAAACTGCTCAGAGACACCCAAAGGGAGTGGAGGAGCTTCCTCTGACACCAAG
>JACDOX010000323.1:243052-304473 GCA_014549065.1 Cardinalis cardinalis
AAAAAAAAAAAAAAGAGAGAAACAAAAAGAGAAAAAGAGACAAGGCAATCTTGCCCCAAAGAAGCATAGAAACAACTCAACCCATCACTTTAATCCTTCCTTCACAACTTACTGCAAGTCTGAACTTCTTTGGGGTTTAAATAAAGAAAAAGGAAGAAAAAGAATCAATATGTTTCAGTATAGCTGCCTTTTGCTCCTGTCTCCAGTCTGTTYTCCACTGAAAGGCATGGAAGATGTGCCAAAATAACACAAAATTACTGTTCTTCCTCCCATGCTCCCAGCAAGACAGGAAACACTATGGCCTCATGAGAATATTTTCTAAAAAACAACTGTGGCTGATCCTGCACTGAGCTCCATGGAAACAACAATGGAACTCATTGCTGGACTGCAGCCTAAATCTGGGGTTTAGCTCCATTTTTTTGAGTTTATTCTCATTTTGTCCAAAACAGCCTACACATCTCTGGTACAGCTCTGACGATCCATCAGGAGCTAAGCTGAGCTCTCCAAATTCTTTTTAAAGAAGATACCAAGCAGCCATGAAATGGTAATGACTTTGAGTACTTGGCCCAGTAACCCACAGGAGGAATGCAGGTAAAACTTTGTTGACTAATGCTGCATTATGTAAAGCCAGGATCAGATAAGTGCTGATATTTTTTCTATGCTTGCCACAATGAATAAAAGCTCACAAAGCTTTATTTCAAAATATAAATGAGGTTGGGCTGAACAATTCCTGTAGCTCTTTTAAAAATTAGGCAGTTAAAAAAGAATTGTCAATCAATTTTATAGGGAACAATGAATGCTAAACCTCATTCAAGACTGTTTCTGTACTGGTCTTATTTTCCTAGCATAGAGTGCATTTTGATCCACATATCAGATGGTATCTTTATGCCCTGCTCTTTGAATGATTTCATCTTTTGTGCACAAAGCCACRAGAGAATCCTGAAAGACCTTTTCAATTTGTGGATCTGAAAGAGTGTTTGAATACTGGAGAAGCCCAGTTATTTTATATCCTTGACTTCATTATTTTTACAAAGTACAGCTACATGTGTTCCATTTTAGCCAATAAGGATGCCATTGAAAAGTATAAATATGCCACTCAGTATGCAGGGCTTTTTTCCCTGGCTGCAACAAGATGTTCTGCCAACTAATTCACATTTGCATGACATTGTAATATTTCCATTAGCATGGCTGATAAAAGTTTTGAAGGTCTGGACATTTTGGCAACCTTCAATGTTTTTTTTAAGAAACTTCTGCCCTACCTCTTCTTGAGGAAAGGAAACAACAAAAGAGCCAAACTAAAGAACTAAACCAAACCATTCTGACTTAGAAAAACGATGGGTTTAGTTTAAGCTTTATATTTGTTTTAGGTAGGAAAGCAATTCCATTTTTTTAATGTTCTGCTGTTTTAAATGTTTTGAAGAAATTGGCATCACAAGCAAAACAGACATGGAGAAAAGTTGGGCACAAAGCCAGAACTGGTCACACTTGTGAGTCAGTGCAGTCCAGAATTCTCCCATGCACAAAGACATGAGTCAAACACTGAAAGCAGCCAAAGGCCAGAAGGATGAGATAAAGGATAGCAAGGAGATAACTTTGAGCAGTTCCTACTTTATAAATCCTAGGAGCAGTTGGCAGACCTTGTCCAGAGAAACCCAACCTTGGATGAGCAAATGGGGCCCACAAAAAGAAGTCGACTCCCTCAAACAGCAAAAGGCCAAAGCACCAGAAATTCATGCAGCACAGGAAAGAATAAACAAGGAAATAGATATTTCTGATGGAAGGTAAGCAGCTAATCAGGATGCTAAAGCCTCTGCTGCTCTAAGAAACAGGGGACCAAGAAATCACAGGGGGTCACTGCTCTGTTTGCATCCTCAGATTCAGGTGAAGTGCAAGGCCCYCTCATCTCACCTGAGATGGGCTCACAAATCCTGGAAGAGGGAAGTTATTTTTTCTTCATTCCATAAATAAAGCCAACTAAAATACAAAGCTTGAATAAATATGCCAAAAAGAATAAATTCAGATCAAGAATATCGGACAAAAACCCAGGCAAAGAACACCAAAACCTCCTTTCTCCTCACTCACAGCTTCAGACCCAGCTGCTGGGRGCAAGGGGAAAGAACACAACCCCTAAAAACCTCACAAGTTTCCTGTTGTGAGGCAACATTAACCACCTACTTTAATGCACTGAATAACCCCAGATTGAGGCACTCCACTTCACCATTAATTAGCTCATCAACATCTTGCAATCAGTAGTGTGCAGCATAAACAATCCCAGCCCTGCTCCACTCACAGCTAACTTAATTCTGATGAGTATTTTTGTGCATCACTGATTGTAAGTGTGAGCTGTKTTCAGAACTGATAATTGAAGTCTCACTAAGTGATGGAGCTGGAGCATTAATTTTTCTGGAGTGTTTCACAGGGGTAATATTTGTGGCTTCTAGAACCATCACAAAGATGAGGAATTCAACCTATCCTCTCATGACAGTATTTCTTTTAACATGGTAATACACATTCATAAAGTATTTTTGCTTAAAGTCGGAGCACACAGTGCTGCAGGGCACTCATTGCTGTAAATTCTTGTGCCCATCTACTGCCCCATGTAACACAGCAGAGTCTCACAGCAGAGCAACTCAACCAGGCCCTACGTAAGGCAATATCTTAGAGCCTGAACTCATGTTTCAACTTAAGAATTGTAATGCTCTGCAAAGGTCCCTGGCCAGTAGAAGAAAGCTRCTTTTGGTTCTTTTGCCTGCAAGGMAGACCTTGCCCCCACTGCAACTCCTCAGTTTTCACTGGGATCACCCCAGGGATTACACTGCTGCATTAAATCCTTTCTTAAGGAGCAGGAATAAAGAGGAGCAGACTCCACCAGATCTCTAATTTGTGGCCATGTAAAAGCTCTGGTAGGAAGCAGTTTAGAGGCCCGTGTTCATCCTCCCACTGCAGGGCAGCACGATGCTCCTTTTMATTTGAGTCAATTTAACCKTTGGGTTTACACTTCCTCATGATTTTGCCACTAAATTGTTCACACTGTTCTTATGAATTGAAAACAAGCCTTTGAGGGACCTTTTCAAATGCCTTTACATGTCCATACCATCAACTCAGACCAAGAATAGCTCCAACCTAACTAAATGCAGCCTTTAACATCTCCAACAGCAGCGGGTGAGAAAGAGCTACGCCTAATGAGCCTCAGCCCACCAGAACATATGTTTGTCAGCACTGCAGATWCATGCCAGGATTTATTATGTAAATTATTACACAACCATTTCTTGAGTCTCCACTACTAATGACTTGCTGTGAAAATAGATCATAAGCAGGAAAAAAAAATCAACAAAGAAACCACATTATTCATCTCTGAGTGGTTTTACTTCTGCCATCCATGCCCCAGCCAGAGCAATCCTTGAGATAAATCCTTTAATCCACTAGTGACTCCCAATGAGTTTCTGTGTTGGTGTCAGCAAAGGGGCCTAATAATAGTACAGACAGTGTGGTACACACTGAGAAYCAGAAAGGGAAACAAAAGAACCTCTGACTCAGAAGATCATCTCACTTTGTACCCTTTGGTTTCCATAAGGAGTTATGTTTACACAGCTCATTAAAGATCTAAATTTTTTTACAGGTGCTGTTGCCATCCATTCATGGCCTGATGTTTCAATGACTGCTGTTCAGAAACCTTCCATTTAAAGGTACAAATTCTGCATCATTTTGAAATTATTTGCCAGAAATAAATGGTTAAAAATGTATGCTCACAGCAGCATCTTTCCACAGGTATGTAACACCTGCCATGGAAGCAAAGGCAGGCAACACGAACCATGGAAAAAATTTTTTATGGTGCCTCAGCTCCTTGCTGTGGAGCTCACCCTTTCCAAAGCATCAGTCAAAATCCCACATAAGTGAGCATTTACAACCAAAACCATCCTTTTCTATTGTTTTGATTTYTACATCTGCTCCAAGTCCCACCTGCCTTTTTTCTTAGTTAAAAAAAAAATAAATTCATTCTGACCTCTGTCAGAAAGAAACACATTTCAAGTTAACAATCTACCTTTAAAAACATCTATGCTGCAGTCTTAAAAGTGATTGACAGATGAGCAGTTCCCAGTCCTCTGCTAACTAATTTTAGACATTTAACTGCTGTCACCCACCCTAAGCTCTCTAGGAAACAGCGAGGCACCTCCTGACAGCAGCTGAGATCACGGTGGGACAGGCTGCTCATTGCTCTCTCTGACTGCAGGGGAGACAGCACAATTATTTTCCWAACTGAAGTGCATTAATTATGTACCTCAAGTTATCCAGGCTCATGCAGACATAGCATTTACAGAGAATCACTGCACCTAAAGCACTTCTGTGGAGAGCTCCTCCTTTCTAAGTGTTTTTAAAACCCCTGTTACATATTTAGGTACTGAACATTACTTAACGAAGAACTTTCCCCAAAGCACCTGTGAAAACAGGTGAAAACTCTGCTTTTCACTGGTTTGGGAGCCTGGGCACAGCAACAGAGCACCTAAGGAGAACAGGTAGCAGGTGATGGGAGGAGGAACAGCTGRGGAAGAGAGCAAATTGAGTTACCTTGTAGACATTTCCAGCACCTCCTGGAGAGTCCTGCTGGCTTTGTGGTTGRTGTAACTCACAAAGGCCAAGAAGGCAGGAGCAGCAGCAGTGGATGGCACAGCAGACAGTGCTGCAGARGGGCACAAGGCAGTGACAGCTTGCAGAGCCTCCTTCCATAGGATGCACCACTTTAACCTTTCATTAAAGCACACTAAGATAGGGCTGGTGCCTTTATCTGCAAGATAAAATCATCCTTTTGGCAAAAAGAAACTGTTAGAGCCCAAACAAAACTTGTTGAAGGTAAACAGAGGCTCAGAGGAGAAAAACAGCACACACACATGAAATTGGCCAGGCTTMTTTAAGCCTGCAAAAAGAGAGCTGAGGATTTACCAGAGCAGATCTGATAACATCCCATATGTAATTAGAAAAAGGAAAACAAATACATCCTACTGTATCTAGCACATCCCCACTGTGTGCTATGGGAAAAAGTGCAATCTCCTTCTCCCTGCTGAAATGGGCCATTTAAACCAATAAAAATATATCAGCTGGGTTTTAATGTGTATTTTCACATAAACAAGAAGCATAACACAAAATACTGAGAGGTGTAGGCAAAAAAAAAATAAGGAAGGAACATCCAGCTCCACACTTCCTACAGCTTCCAGCATGCACAGAATAAGATGCAAAACCAACTTGATCAAGCAGTACCAGCCCATCCTTTGTCATTGAGGACTTAGGAGAAATAATGACTTAGGAAAAAAGCGTTATCCCATTGGTGTGAATTTCAAATACATTTCCAGGTGATCTGATCCTTAGCTCTAAAATGCCCAGCTTTCCAAATGCCAGACTCTTCCCTTCAGWCACAGCTGACAGAATTTAATCTTTTGCTTTAGTACTAGGATACCCTACAAAGCAACGTGCAACCTAATGTGAAAGGCTGATTTGACAACCTTGGGCCACTGCTGCCAATATTTATTTGTGAAAGTGGTAGACAGAGGTTTTCCATGGAGAAAAGCCAATTCTTTACTAAATAATTTGTCACAAAGTGTAACATAATCCACTTAATTTTTCTAAGAYGCAGCAAAATATGTTGCACTGGGCGTGCTTCTAAATGGGGTGAATGGTAGAATGGTTATACCCTTCTATTTTAAATTATATTTAATTATGTTCTTTATTCTGGCTGAGCCAAATTTCTGCATTCAGCCATGAAAAATGCTGCATCAGGCTTCCTGATCCTGCAGCTGCAGGTGAGTGTGGTTTATAGAAGCTGAGGTAATATTGGAAACCGGTGTCAGCACTCAGCTGGAGAAAAAACAGCACTTCAGGGCAAGGCTGCTCATTGCATTAAATAAAGGCTGGATTTTAAGAAAGTTGTGGTCCATTTTCTTTGTTATAACACATATGATATCTGGGCCCAGTAAATAAAAAAGCTTTAAACAACCTCTGGCCCAGAGCAGGCTATGTTCCTACAGCAAAAATTAATGACAATATCTAATAATCTCTGCAAGTCTCTAAAATTCTCTGGACCTAATAGTTCCCACCCCCATTAAACAGATATGACATGTATTACCCTCAGAAARATCACCAAGATGATGAAAAATATTTCTTCTATCTAACCCTTYTTTCAAGGGAAAAAAAGTCCCTAAAAAAGATTAAAAACCTGATGGATACGTGAGCTTGATGCAAGCCCAGACACATTTTCCCTCATTACAGAACACACAAAACACACGCTCATTTGGGACACAGTAGGGCCTTCTGGCTCCTCTTTATAAATTCGCTCTCTGCTGGAAGTTGGAGGTTTTTTAGTTCTTTGTCGAGGTTTGCGGTGGCCTCTAGTGGTGTCCCTGGGAATGGGACACTTCCCTCTCCCAGCTGCCAGGACATCCCAATGAGATCCCTGATCCCAAACCATCCCTGCTCCGAGCTCTCCCAAACGGGAAAGGTGTGAAAGGGCTGATCAGGAAAGCTCTTCCATRGTTTACACTGTGGGATGACAAACACGGGCTCCTTGAATGCAAAGAAATAATTTGATTTGCTCTCTATCTCTTTGCAACMAACTCAGCAAATCCTCACTTTATAAATCTATAAATCCTCACTTTTTCTAAATCTTTTATCCTGGTGCCTCAAATTAGTCCTCTCCCCTAGAGTTTCCCCCAAARTCTCCAGGGCTTCTGGTCTTTAACATGTACCTGAGTTCACCCTCAGCCCAGGGATAAAGAGATCTGGGGACGCTCTTTCCTGACAGAGACACAGGCGAACTTCCAAAACCACTGGGACACAGTCTGCAACAAKGAGCAATGATAAGGATAGTTTTAGGGTCTGATTTGCTCCCAGGAGAAATGGTTTTGAACTTCATTCCTTAAGCTGTCTTTTAAACATTCCTCAGGTTCATTTCAGAAGCAGAACACTACCCTCTGCTGAGAGAAGCATACACATTTTTCCTCCCACCATGTGAGGAAACGTTTCTGCATACACTCTCAGGCCTCAATGACTTCTTTGCCAGATGTCATTTCTCTCTTCTCTATCTTGAAATCATCCTCATGAAGAGACTTAATCATCCAAACCCTCTGCTGTACCACTTCAAAAATCTTYTAATGGTTTTGCTTTTTCTTTTTCCTCACCTCAGACCTGCAGTAGTGAGAGGCTCTAAAACCAGCAGGAATTTGTAGTTGCCAGTGGCAGTGTTCACTTCAGCCACCACATTATTTAGGGGTTCTGAGACAGGTTATTCCCAAGGCACCTGCTAGCAGAAATCAGGAGCACAGAATGTTTGTTAGATGTGTTTGAACTAGATGTGCTGGGGGAGAGCCTAATGAAAGGTGAATCTGTCCAAAACACACAGAGCTTTTTTTTTTTTTTTATAAAACACTCATTTTTTCAAGGGCTTGCACAGAACTCATTCTGTTCAGCTTTTCAATTCATCTGAAATATAGAGCATTGAACAGACAATTTAATAATGAGATGCTGCCTTTCAGCASCTCAGCTGGGCTCCCAGAAGAGCCAGAAGCCTCCATGGAGGTGCCCAKGGAAGAGCTTTGAAGTGAGGACTTTTGTGGGCTGGGAAACTGAGTCACAGATAGAAGARCACACAGATGGGACGTGACAAGGTCAGGAATAAACTCCAATTTTCCCAGTTCCTAAGATCCCATCCTAATCCCTGAACACATTCCTCTTCTTGGGAGGGTTATTTCATAATGAACCCTTAAATCCCACCACCTTTCTCATCTTCCTCTGGCCAAATGCCAAATGATATCACATGTTGCTCTCATTACTGGTTTGTGCTATCCTTTGGCTCTCCTGCTCCACTCCAGCTCACTTGGCTTGGCCCACAATCTTTCCAAAAGCACAGTGCAAGTATTAATTCTGTTCTATGCAAAGCTTGCCTAAACTTGTGGCAAGGAAAAGACTGCAGAAGAACTGTATCGTGTGAATCCCAAATGAAACCAGCTGCCTGTGATTTCCAT
Source organism: Cardinalis cardinalis (assembly GCA_014549065.1). NCBI lineage: Eukaryota > Metazoa > Chordata > Aves > Passeriformes > Cardinalidae > Cardinalis > Cardinalis cardinalis. The sequence continues at coordinate 251,062 of JACDOX010000323.1, forward strand.
GGCTGTAACTTTAGACCAAATTCTGTGAGCTGGAAAGACAATCTTTGGCCACCCTTTGACAAAGGGGAAGTTYATAATTATTTTTATTTATATTTTGCACTGTTAGCATGGAAATTTGATTGCAAATGTGACCTTGTTGTCATCTCCTCTCGCTCAGCCAATTTTGCTGCTAAGYTAATTACAATGGTATGGAAAATTTGCCTTAACGGGTCATTTCATTGTAGCTGTCAAGTCAACTAATAAGAACCCAAAATTCAGTGGAACCACCTCCCATAGGTCATTGCAAAGCTCTCCTGCAGTCCTTGCCCTGCTCCCTGGCCTGTTGTCATCATATTGCAAAAGTTCCACACCTTCTCAGTGATTTCTCATGGGCATTTCCTCACAGCACCGACTCCTTCACAGAACAGCCAACAAACTCCATCTCTCTTCACAGCACAACCAACAAACTCCATCTCTCTCCGCACCCAGCTCACCCACTCTTTTGTAGCACTCTTCTTCTTATGGGACACAGCTGTGGCCTGTTAAGGGCAGGCCTGTGCCTAATCTTTGGTGATTAGCACAGCTGCAGCTCCTCAGGGGTGAGACTGCCTTCTGCACTATTKTCTTACATTCTATCCCTCCACAATTCCTCCTCTTCTTTTAATTACAAAGTTGCAGCATCTCTAGAAAAATAGATTTTAAGTAAATTGATGTTACAACCCATTCACATATCTCACTTAGGACTAACAGTATACAAATGTTCAGGCAACACATCACAGCAAGMACATCAACCTAAGGCTTTTCATAAACTAATGTTGTGTTTACTAACTTTTGCAGGGCCCTTTGCAAAAGACAGTAAACCCAGTACAATYATCTTTTGTGTAATTTCCATTTAACTTTGGAATGCATCTGTGCACTGACTTTGATCACCCAAATTTACATTACATATCATCAGAAACTCTTATAGTTACACTTCTAGAATATTGACAATACCAATAGCCGTACAACTTTATAAGGCAAGTCAGAAGAATAAGTTAAAGGCTATATATTAGGATAGTAACAAACCAAGAGTTACATRATTTTATCAATAGCTGTTYRGCTGTGACCAATCTGAATTTTTAGGCTCTCTACAGTTCTCTACCCAAATCACCATGCACTCACATCGGGCTTACCAATCGTTGTCATCATATTGCAAAAGCTCCCATACCTTCTCAGTAATTTCTCACGGGCATCTCCTCACAGCACAGACTCCTTCCTCACAGCACAGCCAACAAACTCCATCTCTCTCCTCGCCCAGCCCACCCCCTCTTTTATAGCACTTGTCTCCTTATTGGACACAGCTGTGGGCTAGTAAGGGCAGGCCTGTTCCTAAACTTTGGTGATGAGTACAGCTGCACCTCCGCAGGGGTGACACTGCCTTCTGCAGTGCCTTTATTTTCTTACATTCTATCCCTCCACACTGGCAGGCTGTGAAGACTTCTGCCAAACTCCATGCTACTACAGACCATCCCTGTCTGTAACCACAATGACTGATCTAAAATTAAATTGGGGTTATTAGGTGTAATATTAGACCAGAGAAGGATATTGGCACCACGGACTCTCTGAGAGTAGCTGGGGGTCACTATTGTTACAAACTTATCTACAAATATTGTGAGTCTTCCAAAAAGCAGTTCTCTCTCTCAAACAGCCAGTTAATGCAGTTAATGTCCCAYGAAACATTATGGCCAGAAGTCTGTAAGGTGTAAATTAATAACTTAATTCTCTCTTTGGTTATTAAGGCACATTGTTTTCTCTTATGCCTTTATGTTAATTAGCTCTCTTTCAGCTGCTAGAGAGGAGTGCCTTATTTCACCTCAAGCATCAAAACTTCACCTCAACCTTCAAAACTTCCTTCTCCAAGCTTCTTTATGCTTGTGGGGAGGCAAAGATGAGAAGAAATGGATATTTTCCTCATTTTTTGCCACCTTACTTCCTACACACTGTTCTTACTCACTTGTGAAATATGAAATCTTTGCCTGCCGTTGTCAGCAATCTCACCCTGGCTCTGATTATGATCTGAGCTGTTGTAAAAATTGGTTTTGGAGATCTGTAGGATAAGAAAATCCATTTGATTATCAGATTATTCRATCTCTCTTTGAGGTGTCCCACTGAAMTATGAGACCATGCAAYTGCATTTTTTCTCCTAACACTGCAGGAAGAAACRGCTGTGGCATTGCACAATTATGCTCTTGTCTTTGTTGAAGGGCTCAGAAAATTTCTCAAGGACTTCTCAGCCTCAGTTGTGAGGGTTCTGGGTTCCCTCTGCCTGATATCTTGCAAGGAACACACCTGAAAGTAAAAAGACACTGGTCCCAAAAATGAMACTATTTCCCAAAGTCAGGCTCTGGCAGTGTGAGGATGAGTACATGAAAACAGCTGCAACAGAGCCCTACCTCGWGGCTTTAACCAAAACTAAAATTTCAGCACACAGGAGCTGCATCTCCTAAGGCCTTGAGTACCAAAACCAAGCTGTGATTCACATCTCTTACCTCACTGCAAATGGTCTGTATCTGCATCTCATCTGATCTTCATGGACTTCTCCTTTTTGTGCTTTCTCACTTCTCACCTTTGCAAAAGCCAGAGTTGAAAAGCCACACAGTCAATGCTCAAAATGGCTTCTGCAAGCCAGTGAGAGATAGTGAGGCAGCAGATTTGTAGCAGACAGAAATAACAGAGGACATGAGATACCTTYTTCCTTCTTTGGAATACTGTGCAGCATCTGCCACTGATATTATGGGAAATGTGAGCATCCAAAAATAGAAGGTGGTGGAAGCAGGATGATGCCTCAGTGCCAGGTCTGAATTGCTATGGTCCATTCACAGCCAGCACCTTGARGCTCAGAGTAAATCCTGCAATATATTTCCTTCTGAAAGGAATTTATGGGCAGGAAGAAAGCTGGCTAGGGGTATGAACTCATTGTAAAACAAACACATGCACAAATCCTGGTACTCTTCRAAGGGTAATGCATTCAAATCGACTTCCATCCAATTATTTCTTTATTTTCAGAGGGCACAGTGGAATGAAAGTGTTCAGAGGAATGAAAGTAGTGAAGCTTTATCTTAACCCTGCCAGATCTGCATAAGAAAATGTGGTTTATAGCTCAAGGCAAAAACATAGTTATTTGTAGAACCTTTGGCTTCCTGGCTGCATATCCTGGGCTGTGAGCATCCCACATCCTCATCTGGCTCTGAGTCTCCWGTTCAGCAGATCTCCAGCAGAACATACCAGACAAAGTGAAAAACTCTCAGTTACCCAGCAAGCAAGGCATGCAACAAGCTCACCATGTCCTCTCACAACATGAAAGTGCAGAAGATGTCCTTGGCATTCCCAGAATAACTGTTATCTTTTAATTTCCAGAAAAATAAATCCAGAAATAAAAACATCTAAGTTGAGAACAACAGCAACAAAAGCCAGATGTGAAAATCCTAGATCATATGCTCACAGATTCTGCCTTTCAGAGATAACTCAGAAGAAAGTTCCCAAATCTTCATGGTTCTACAGATTTCATTTTCTWCCATAGCTTTGCCAGAGTTTTAGAGTTGGAATGCCAGCACAMGACTCTCTGGAATATGCTACGTTATCAAAGTCACCCTTGGAGTTCTAAATTAATATATGCACATATTTCTTAGATATATATATATATATGTATTTACCTAAGTATCAAGCTGATAAATATGCTGATAAACACGTAAACAAGTCCTGGAGAGTGTAAATTACAGCAGAGTCAGTAATCATTTCTTTTGCCTATTGATTTTCAACCCYTTGCTCTTTCTTACACACTCACTGCTTCTAAAAGCTTGCTTGTATTACTATCAGTACTGATGGCTGTTTTACTAGCACTTGYAGACTAAAGCCTCTTACTTGTACATCCTGTGTGCAGCAGACAGAAATGCTCTGTGATTGGCTTTGGAAGTGTCTCTGGGCTCCTGACCTGACCATAATCCAACTGAGCCACGTGGGCTCAGCCAAGCCCCAGCTCAGACAGCTCTTCCCTCTGACTCTGCACCCCATGCAAGGGACAGGAGAGAAATCCTGGCAGTTCACAGTACCTGGAATACACATGCTACTGCAGGGTTCACAGATTATTGTTAAGGCAAATTCCCATATGATTCTCCTGTGACTACTTCTGGCTACAACATTTTCAGTCATTTAAGTTTGCTTACACTTAAAATTAATTTTCTTCACGTATATCAWTTTTTTTTAGTCTTGAAAAAAATGATCATAGCAATTCCTTTAGTTAAGCAATCCACACTAAAGTGRCTGAAACAAAGTATTTTTTGTAGAAACTTTGCAATGAATAAACCATTTGAAAACACCTCCCCACCACCATCCCTCTTTCCTGACAACTTTTCACCTGGGATTGCTTCCTCCTGTGGAAGGAGGAGCAATCCCATCTTCACCTTATCCCTTTGGATATGTCAGGTCAGAGCCAAAACAGCCAGGGAGGCTTTTGCAAAGACAAAATAAAGAGAATAGAGGCAGGCACAGAACAGGTAATTACTGGTGCAATCCAAAAGGCAAAGCTTCAGGAATAAAATGTAAATAAGCCTGAAAATATTTCTGGTCCTTCTGCTTTCCCACTAAACCTTCAGAGCACACCTAAACCCTCTAAAGTGGYAGTGCTGGGCTTGCACCCACTTTGKGATGCCCAGCCTGAAGCTCCAGCTTGCACAGACAGGAATTAYCACCACAGCAGATGAAATCCAGCCTGATCTTGGTGGACACAGCCATCACAGTTACAATATTCCATAGGGRAAAAAAAAATTCCCATCAGATATGAAGATTTCACTCCTATGTCTAACCCTAGACACCACTCTTGGATTCTCTTGAAAACAGCTTGCTCCTCAGAGCCTGCAATTCTGTCTTTTCAGTCTTGCATTTTTATTATTCCCGTTTTATCCTTTCAATAAAGTTAATAAATAGTAAAATTTAACAGTACAATAMAATTTCCCTTCACAGCTTCAGTAAGTGTCTCTTTAGCCAATCTCWATATACAAACTTACTATAAYCAATGCAACAGGAATGGAAGCTTTTATCCTTTCAGTGTGCCCATTTGAACAGCAGAAATTCTAAACCCACTAAGACTCTTCAGAAAGGTTTGGGAGTTTTTCTGGTTTTGGAACAAATGCAGAGGTTTGCTCCACTGTTCTCAGAGTCACTATGACCAGGCTCAACATTTCTGGTCTGTCAGGCTGCAAGAACTGATCCAGTCACTAAGATAATTTACTCTGTTAATAGACCTAATTTCTAAGCCTTAACTCACCTTTGACACAGCAGATTAAGTGCTAGCAAGTGCCAMGCCGTGTGGTGCTGTGCTTTGCTGCTCCTCACAGCAGAAGCACTTATTTTTACCTTGTACAGCAATCAGAGTGATGATTACAGGAGGAAGCTTCTTATTATATGGAATTACAGGCTGGGGATCCAGACTGACCCTCTCCACTTTTCTCTACACGAAAAGAAATCRAGTTCAGCTTGGGCTGGGTCACACTGCAAGCACTCAGAGGCAGCAYTTGACCAATATTGACCACAATAATTCTTATTCTGCCCCCTCTGACCTTGCCCCAGGTATCCCAGCCACAGTAACATCTCAGAAGAGACAAAATATCAGTTTACTAGTTTCATCTAGCAATTTGCTGCAAATCATTTAACACTCTCAAGCTACAGCGAGGCTGAGAGGGCGCAAGGCTTTGAACATTTTACTGCCCTGCATCCGACTCCATGTTGGTCGTGATTAAAAAGACTCCTTTAACTTGAAAATAGATATTTACAAATTGTATACTACCCCATTAAAATGATAAATAAGATGGAAAAAGTAAGCCTCTTTCACAGCTCTTGTCTCAAAGTGAAATAAGCTGGAAAAAGGATGAGGCTCTGGTTGAAACTTCAAAGCACCTGAAGGCCTCCACTGATTTAATAAGGCCAAGTATTTTATCATTTCCAATTTCTTCCTTTATTATTTTTTCCTACTTCCCTTTGAGCACACAAAACTAATAAGTACTTTTTTATCACAGAGAAATAAAGTAGCACTGCTGAAATCTGCAAGAGCAAGTGGGCATAGAAATGCCTTTTTTTTTTTAATAATAAAAGTTTTTTTTAATAAAAGCTTTAATAAAGATGTATGTATAAGCCTTGCAGCTCTTCAATAAGAGCCTGAGCCTGCATGATGCTACAGACCTCACCTTCCCCTGAAGTTGGCAAACTATTTCACAGGAAAATCTCGTGCTGGTCCCAAGGCAATGAACAATATTGTCTAATATATCTTTTCTATCTTGAACCCCTGTGATGAGGTTCTTAACTATATCAGTAGGAGACTATTAGGAACACAGGAGAGTGCATATGCAGATCCCAGCTGGTTTTCTTTGCTAGTGCAAGAGGTGGGGGACACACTCCCAGTCTTTCCCAGTGGGTGCTGGGGGAAGAGAAAGCTCCCAGGGTCCCCATTGACTCAGCCATGCCCTGAGCTGCTTCAAAAACACTTTAATTGCAGGCTCTGGAATAGAAATGTCACAGCCAAGGCCTTAGTGGCCAACAGGTCTTGCTGCTACCAAAGGTGTTGGGACCCAGGAGCCAGGGATTCGTGAAATCATTTAGGTTGGAAAAGAGCTCTGAGATCACAGAGTCTGATTTACTCCAGCACTAAACCAAGCCCCCAAGCACCACGTGTACATTCCTTTTCAATCCCTCCAGGGCTGGGGACTCCACTCTGTGGCAGTACCAGTTGTGGGCTTCTCTGGGTCTGGATTGAAGGCACTTGAGACAGCAATTCATGTTGGGACTCAGGTGTTAATTATTTCTTATCAGTAAAACAGTATCACTGYTGTGAGTTCAGCAGCTTTTCCTTAGCAAGGCACAAAATGGCAACGATCTCTTGGTACAAGTTCTTTTAAGACTACACTATCCAATTAAGAACTGACACCTGGATTATTTYCCCTTTTATCCCAATAACTGATCCCACAGAGCTGCAATGCAGACTTTTCTRCCCAATTACAAAATGCCACCCAAACCCATGGAGAAGAAGGAAGAAGAAGCATGAAGAAGAAACCCAGGAGGACACCCTGTGCTCTCCATCTTGCTTCCATCCACAACACACTAAAAATCCCAAGTCCTCAATTTCTCACCCAGTGATACACCCACACTACTCTCTATGATCTATTTCACACTTTTGTGGGTTCCAGTCTATCTTGAAGTCTGGGAAACTTTCTCATGAATGAGGGTCAAAGTCAGTGCTCCCCTGGGGGTCAGGGCATCCCAGAGCCGACAGAGAAATATTCCCAGTGCCCTGGGTTTCCACACCACTCCTTGGGGACTGTTCCAGTGCTTGACAACAGTTTCTGTGAGGAAATTTTTCCAATATCCAGCCTAAACCTCCACTGGTGCTACTCCAGGCCATTTCCCCTTGTCCTTTTACTTGGGAAAAGAAACCAAGTCTCAGTTGCAGTCAGCAGTGAATATGTTCTAGGAGGAGTATCTCAAAAATAATTTTGGAGCCAGTCAGTGATATTTTTTCMAAGTAAATGAATCAATACTGGTAGCAAGAGATTTCTGTTTCAAAAGGGAAGATTTGCTAAATTGGAAGTACCAGTTAATAAAATGAACTAGGCTAGTCAACCAGACAGAGAAACCTGGGGATCTGAATGCCTGCCTGCAATTTCTGCAAGTTCATAAAAGGCACATAAACTCATAAATTCGCAGCAAGTTCATAAAAAGCTTTATAACACACACTGCCTGTGAGCGCAAGAAAGATCTGTCCCTCCTCCTCCTCCTCCCAAACCATCCCTCATGCTCCAGCCTCTCAAAGGGACTCTTAGACCTCAACCACCAGCTCAGGCATGGGTATCCTCAGCACTAGGAGCAGTTCTGCCTTCAGGCCGGAGGAAAAGCTGGAATAAAATTTTGTTCCTCTTGTTTATGGCTTCGACATGCTCCGCTCAAAATGGAACTCCAGAAAATTCAACTTACATTAGGGTTTTTTTTAGAAACATCTTCTTTGTGTTTGTATTCAAAATTGTGCTCAGAGCTGATTTACACTGTAATAAAGAAGTAATATTCCTCTGGCAAGTCTTGCAGCTACTTAGATATTCCAGTGAGAGCATTGCTTTAATGAAAGCAGAAACAGCAAGAAAAACAGACAAACAAACAATTTTCTCTGCCTGTTGAACTGTGACAACTGTTTTACCTCCTATCAACCTTCATTAACAGGGGGAACAGTTTTATCCAATGAGTATCTACAATAAAACCTGTAGGCAGTTCCAAGTTTGTGGAGATGAGCACTTTGAATTTAATTGCAAAGACTTTTAGTACAAAAAAAATTAAAAATTAATAAATTAAAAACTGAAAAAATTAAAAGTTGTGTGCTACAAGACACATCCAATTAAGGAAGAAGCAGATCAGTTATTTACCAGAAAACTGATTCTGTTTTAAGGCTAAGTCACACTTWACACCAGTATAAAGAGTACAACACACAGATTTACAGATGGGGGAGGCCAGGCTGGAGGTATGGGATAGAAACAGCAACTGAAAGGATGTCTCCTTTCATGAATCACTCTGACAAGACAGAGTTTCACTGTCTTTTACTGTTCTACTGTCTTTTACTGTCATTTTTTTCAGGTTGCAGGAATGCTCAGAGGAGCAGGGTGTATGAAATGGAGAAATGATGAAAATGGATTTGAGTAGCAACCAGCCCAGACAAGTGCTGCTGTGCCACAAACAGCCTCACTTGGGTTCAGGTGTAAMCAGAAATCTGCAATTCAGTACCTGAACAGAGGTTAAATATAAGGTATTGCTGTTACAGCCTGGTAAAAACACTGGAAAAGTTACAGAAAATTTAATTTCTGAGGCTCAGGCATATAACATGTCACAACACATCTCCCTCACTTTGTCCCTTSTGCCTCAGTTTTACCATTGCTACCAGATAACCAAAAGAGCCAAAGCTGCAGAGYTCTTCAAATTTTGATTTCATCCTCTCTTTTGACAGTTATAGAAACTGAGCAAAATGTGAGCACTTCAGAACACTGGGCAACAGGATAGAAGGCACAAAACCCAAAAAGGAACTCCTGATTCTCTAACTACTTAGTGTCACTTTCAAGTCCAAAAGGTAAAAGGTAGCAGCAAGAAAATTAAAACCACTAAAACACAAAAGCTGTGAATAGAAACTCTCAARAAGTATATAAATGGCATAATAAGCAGCCACAGTAATTATGGGCCCTGAAATGTATAGAAAAAGTCATTTGTAGGTATGACGCTATAACTTACTTATCTCCTTAAAAGCAATCTGGATGCAAAAYAAAATCTAGATCTGTGAGGGAYTGSTGAAGAAAGGCAGAGGAAAATAAAGGTCATAATTTGATTTAATTTAATAAAGGTCTTAATCCATTCCAAGCATGCTGCCTCCAAGGGACCTACTTYAGCAAAAMATCTAGATCTGTGTGCAAAGACAATYTGGATGCAAAGAAATCAGGTATTTACATAATCTTTACATGATCATAATCTTATTGCTACAGATTGTACATAACAAAACTCAAGTATATTTAACTGCAGGCTTTAGGAATAAGGGGGGAGGAAAATAATTAAACAGAAAAGAAGCTGCCCATGTAAAAGTCTTGCCTAGWATGAAATTTTATGAGCACAAAAATCTTGCCTACCTTCTGATTTTGGGATTTCCACAGCAAAACTCACCACTTGGACATCCACCATACCCAGTGCCTGCACGGGAGGATGTTCTTGTTGGATTTTTGGGGGGGGGATATATTTTTTTTTAAACACAGTGGGGCAGCACAGAGTATAGGAAAGTTACAGCTACTTTAGAGGAGAAAAATCAAGAAGAAAAAATACCCAGACAAACCACTGAGTTATCAGTTTCCTGATGGTATCAGGTGAACTCACTGTGTCTGATCAAGCCAACTCCCCATATGCTCCAAGAGGGAGTGTGAGAAAGGCCAGGTGAGGCTGCCTGGAGCCTATAAGGCTAATTTGCATCCACAGGGTCCTGCCCCAAATATCTCCAATGTCCCCCCTTTCTCCCCACATTTTGCTTATCTTAAGATAATTGCAAAAGAACAAGCAGTGTATTGCCCTTCTTCCTGAAATGCAAAACCTGCCCTGTACTCAGCAGGGAAATCCAGGTGTTGTCCTGGGGCAGGAGTTCAATTTAGTGCCACATTAGAAAAGAACACATTTTCAGTTGTGCTGCATGAAAAAACCCCCACGACACAGTCACTTTTACAGCCCTGGTGACTCACAGCAAAGGATGCATAAATTGARGTAATCTGGCTGTTCAGAGCCACAGCAACCAAATGAAAGGAAAACTGTGCCCACTGGAGACCCAGGCAAGTGATTTATGTGTAGAAACATTCAGCTTWTCAAATAAATTTAAGCCAAAAAGCAGCTAATTTCTCAGGTGTTGTCAGGAGTGCAGAGAGAAGGAGAACTTGAATGTGCCAGAAAAGAGGAGAGGTCACTGGMTGCTTTGAGCAGAAGGACAAGGCTTTAACTCCTCCAGACTCAATTCTCCAAGCATGGAGCTCTCACAGTCAGGCTCATGGCATGAACCATGTTGTTCAGAACAGCTCCCTGCTGTTATGGTTTTTTAATTYATATGTGGTAGAGTACCTGCCCTTAAGAGTTTAAAATGGGAAAGCAGATAATAACAACAGGAAAAAAGAGGGGAACAAAACCCARCAAACAAACAAAAAATCTCAAACTACTGTATGCAGTTCTGGCCCTGCTGCTTGAATTAAATCAGGGAAAGAGTGTTTCAGAAATTTTCATTGTGGGCAGAAAGAGAAGGCTGACTCCATGACCAAAGCATTGGTTTGATGCCACACAATATAAACCTTATTTTAACTCTGTTTGTCTACAAAGCTAAAAGAAGCAGYGAGTCCAGAAGCAAATGGACTTTAGAGGAGATGAATGCAAGCAGCAGGAGAAGGAAAAGGAGAGGAGCTGCTCAGCAGCCCAGGGGGAGTGTGGCCAAGGGCTGGCACGGTAAGAGAGCCATGCAGCTCATGGGAACTGACTGCAAGTGCAGGGAAGAAACAACCTAAAGGTATCTCATCCAGCCAGCTGAAAAGCTCTTCATATCTGCTTTGGATGCCCCATTGTGAAATCCTCTACACATAAATTTYCTTTGGCTGGAGAGTCCTTTCCAGTTGTAGCTGYGGCAGCTTYCAAAAAAGCTTCTGRAAAAAAAAAAAAAGCACTGAAGCCAAGCATCTCATGGGACATAAAACAACAAGGAAGAGCCACACACAGCTGTGGGACCAGGCACTGCACCCTACACAAAGGTGATCAGATTGCAGTTTGGTATTTAGATGTAATTATCAAGCCCACAAGACAAATAAACGTTCTGTACCTATCCATTAGCAAACCAGACCAATACTTCATTCAGCTCTGGGTGCAGTTTCCTCAGAGCAGTCACAGGCTGCACCTCCCACAGAATGCTGTTCCTTAACAGAAACTGCAGATAACAAATCATCCTGTTTGCTTTGCTTGTAATCTTCACAGCAGTATGCAATTAAGAGCATGAAGTAAAAGAAAAAAATCAACAGGAAAACATGATGCCATAAAACAGAGTGAAAGCAGCCTGGTGTAAGTGGCCAGGAAAAGGTTTGTGCTGCTAGCCAAACATCCCTGTTCCCAACGTCATATAAAGTCCATCTTTCCCTCAAATTAAATTTGAATATTTTTGAGGGGGACTCTCCTGTGTAAAAGGAAAATGTTTTAAGTGGAAACTATAGGCAGAGCTGTATTATCATGGATCTAGAGGTCAAGAAAGACTCTTACTGACTTCAGCTAGTCAAGAATCGTTTTSATCTTCCTTATCCACCTACCACACCAATAGTCATCACCTCTGCAAATAGCTGATAGTTGTGAGGGGTAGTACAACAAAGGCTGTCATCTYCAGAAATGAAAATGCACAGATTTTTCTCTGCTCTCTGTGGACCTGATGGCAGCCTGTAAAGATCTGGATGAGAGAAAAAAGAAATAATCAGATGGTGGCACATATCATGAGTTCTTACAGGAGTGCTGGAGAAACCTGACATGATTTTCAAYAGAGAGGTGTTAGCATCAGAGAAACTATTCTGAAGCTGACAATTGTAAGGAAGACTAAATAAATATTMCAAAGCTACTTTATGCCATTGGCTCAAAGAAATATGAATTAGCCAAGAGAGAAGATTTGTGATTTGTAGGATTTGGCAACGATTCAAAAATCCACCAGAAAGATGGGAAAGGAAGAGAAAAAAATAGCAATTTCAAAAGTTTCCACAAAAAATCAAAGATCTTCCTTTGTGACTATGAGGAGGAGTCAACTAAAAAGGCTATAGAAAGCAGTGAAATTGCAATTGTAATAAGGTATTTACAGCTAAGGTRCAGCAGCAGAGTAACAAGCTCAGCTGTGATGGTGTGGTCAGAACTCCAGAATCACATTAAAAGGGACTCCATGCCCAAAATGACACACCAGTCTCTAACACAGCTGACTGCATGGATGTCTTCCAGCATTTATAACAAAACACTTGGAAGCAGTCAGGTATTCTATGTCAGCACGTTTTCCTGTCATCTTCTATGGGACAAATTAGCAATAGGCTTTGTTTGCAAATCCGCAGCATGGGAGAAATGAATTCCACACATAAACCCAACAAATGTGAAATAAAAGAGACAGTATAACAAAGCTTTAATGAATCTGCATCCAGCATTTGGGGACACTAATTATTTATGGAAAAGATAAGGAGCTTCTTCTCAAGAAGTCAGCAAAATAACATTTGCAACACTCTGATAAAACACGAAGAACCGTGTAATCTTCTTTCAGCCTGCTGGAGTGTAAAAGAGCAACATTCATAAAAGTCATTAGAATTTCAGAAGTGGATTGTTCAGGAGACTTGTAAGTGATTTTTTTTCCCAATTGGTGTAAGAYGTTAACAGCAAAATGGAAGTTCTGTAAGTTTCTGTTTCCACCACCAAGCCAGAATTATWCGAGGAGAAACATCAGAGAGTTTGTGATGCCAACATACAGCAGCAGCTCAGGAGACAGAAATTCTTCTCAGCCTTTCCAGAACACACAGCTGAGACCTCCCATTCAGGTGGACCTTCTGAGTATCAAGGAGATCAGCATGACATTGAGCAAATCTAAATATTCATTTGCAGTAGATATATTGTGCTTATTCTTTACCTATTGGTGTTCTGGATTTTGGTATTTTTCCCTTCTGCACAASAAGTGACCAAGCAAATGGTTTCTCTTTTACACAGTATTTAACTTTGGAATTTCTAAAGTGAAAAGGAGAAAGATGATTGCTCTTTTAATAACAGCAATCTATTTTTAAGATGTAGGAAATGTTCAAAGCCCAACAGCCATGAACTTCTGTTATTCAGAGAGGACACAAAGTACCTGCACAAGTAATGAGGGTTGCCTTAAAAAGCTCAAGATATCTTAWAGTTTTTTAAGAAAACATCTCAGTGGGTACAAGTGCTGCTCCTGTGGGGGGAAAAAATCAATCAGTGTGATACTTAGAAATAAACATGCCAAATGTCCTTAGTTAAAGGCATTACAAAGAGTTTATCTTCATGAAGTTATAAAATATGTTTCATTCTGGAAAGCTAATTCAGTGTAAAAATTCAGCAAAAATTAAAGCCTGTGTTGTTTTTATGTGAGCTATTTAGTTAGGATAACATCTATAAAGGACTGACTGAAGTGAAAACTACCATCTGCTCTGCATTAGGATCTTACCACCCAGTCTTTCTGAAGTTACTTTTTTCTTTTTTGAAGTCTCTTAGCAAATCCAGTGCCAAAGGATTTTTCTCTCTCCCTGCTCTAATTTGCTTCCTCTCTGTCAAATCTGTCAAGCAGTGAATGGCTGGTACATTTCTGTGCATGTTTTAGTTCAGCTGGTCATGGCAACCAAGCTGACACCTACCCACTTTTGGGCTACTCCCTTTCTGAAAGAGCTGCTGGGGAAAAAAAAAATAATATTTTGCTCCAAAGCTGTCCTCACATCAACTTTGAATTAGCTCTTCCTCCCTCCCTGGCATCAATTGCTCCAAGCTTGTGGCTACAGCTGYCATTGAGAACTCCAGTGGCAGCAGCACCTGCCTTTCCATAAAGTTGTCCCTCACCATCTATAAAAAAATCCCTTCCCTTCACAAACACAAACATTCCCTGCATTTTCAAATGGCAAATTCATTGCAGRAACAGCACTGGAAGTACCAGAAACGTTCCAGGTTTTATGAATTATTTCTTGCAATGAGAGATTTGTTGCTAAATTAAGTCCCTTGGAGGCAGAATGCTTGGAATGGATTGCAAATTAAGACCTTTMTTTTCCTCTGCCTTTCTTCAGCAATCCCTCACAGATCTAGTTTTTATTTTAGGATTCTTATTTATCCCTGTTCCCTATTCCACTTTTCATGGATGTCAAATTGCCAAATTCATATGAACCTCTATCGGTTTCATTAGTAAAGTAAGTTTTTAATAGAAAAATGAAAGAATCAAAGACATCAGCAAAAAAAGACTAAAATTAATGGGTTTTTTTGTTCTCTTAGCAAAGCTCTCTGTCAATTCTCATGCCCTAGGATACATGGAAAATAAAATTAACACTTCAGCCAGATTTCTAAAAGTATCAGCGGATAATAAAGAATGTAATGACAATATCTGGAAACAATAAATTGTCCTACATACATAGACAACTATTACCCAAGGATGCATATAATCCCTCTGGCTTCCCCTTCTTATCACTCTGAGTTTAATAAAATATTAGTTATTGCACTGTCAAAATATTTGCACAYTAAACTTCTCCACTCAGGCCAGGCTGGCCTTAAAATTCCGGCCTGGAGCTGTGTCCAGCTGAGGTGGCAGCATCCCAGCACCTCACAGACCAGCWGGCAGCTCCATGCCAGGTTTCTGCGTGGCACCACTCCCCTGCCACCAGCCACCCACASCTGGGGCACAAAGGRAAAAGGAAAAGGGAAAGGAAAAGCCCTGGCTGCTCAGGGAGGAGATTCTCCCCCATCCATGCACATAAATAAATCTCAAGGCACAGTTTGACCTTCCAGCAGGTGTAGCTCTGCCTGGGCCCTACAGAGGCTCTCTCATGCTCTCCTGTGTATTTTTAATCAATTAACAAGGAAGCCTGCAGAGTAATTCCCTGATCCTGAGGCCCCCATCACCTAATGTGCCACGGACTGCAAAAAGCTCCAGCAGCAGTGTTTCCCCTGGCCCTGCATGCCCTGGGAGGAAATGAACATTATTACAGCTGGGAGACCCCACCTTTCCCACCTATTGTGTTTGTGGGGTTCCCAGATGAAGGAAGGAACGATGAATCTGACTCATAAGGCTAATTWATTATTTTATGATACTATATTATATAAAAGAACACTATACTAAACTATACTAAAGAATACAGAAAGGATACTTACAGAAGGCTAAAAAGATAATAATGAAAACTCGTGACTCTTTCCAGAGTCTTGACACAGCTGGGACCTGACTGGCCAATGAGTCAAAACAATTCACATGAAACCAATGAAACAATCACCTGTTGGATAAACAATCTCCAAACACACTCCACATGTGAGCACAACACAGAAGAAGCAAATGAGATAAGAATTGTTTTCCTTTTCCTCTGAGGCTTCTCAGCTTCCCAGAAGAAGAAATCCTGGGGGAAGGAATTTTTCAGAAAATGTGACTGCCACACCGACCCTGCTGCACAGAAAACATGCAGCTCCTCACACACCTCTCCCTAAATTATTAAAATAGAAATATCACTGTTTTATAACAGAGCTGCAGATGGGTACATAACAGGCCCCAAGCCTTTAATCTTTCCTCTTTTGTGAAGAGATTGTAAAGAGATTGTGACTTCTCTTCCCTACCAAATTACATAATGATGCTGTGTTCTTCCTTGCAGGTCTAAACCTTGCAATTCCTGGAATCAAAGAAGACAACAAGATTATCATTATGATGTTAATACAGCTGCTGCAATATTGCCCTAATAATATCTTCAAATCAAACAACTTATTTACAACTAATCATTTGCATCTTAGAAAACTGCACGCTCAGACTTAATCAGAGTTATTAAAAAATCTCCAAATACAAATTACACTATCTAAGCAACTMATTTTGAAACTCCTGACCAAAAGACTTGCACTGGGTAGGAATCAGAGGCAAGAGGAAATTTTCCTACTGTTTTTCAGCAGGATCAAGGCCARGCCTCAAGGAAGGTTTTGTGTTTTCTCCAGTATCACCATCATCTGCAGCCACCGAGAACATGAGGGTCTGTGCTGAGCCTTGGCACAATTTTGCCTCTTGACCTCCTTGGTTGATTTTATTTTTTTTTTTGGTTGATTATTTTTTGGTTGGTTTCTTCCCCCCATCAACCCGAAGATGAGATATAAGCAGGTCAATGCAAAAGAAGTTTTTGTTACAGCCAGAAAACTAATGAGACTTGCTTAAAAAGAAACCCCACAAAGAACTTTGACCAAACACAGAGACCTAAATCCAAGTGCACATTCATTCCCACACAAAGGCTAATCATGTAAATTCCAACAATCTCCAACAATATTGTAACCCAGCCCTTTCACAGCTGGAATGAGGACTATAAACTAAAACCAAAACACAAATGAATAGAAATAAACAAACTGAAAAAAAAAATAAAATCCTTGTTATGAAACATGGGAAGTTGGGCAAGTTAGACAAGTTGTACCACCACACACTAACAACTTTCTCACCCCTCCCTTGACAGGTATTTTAAGTTTGAGGGATTATGTCCCTAATAATACTGCTCTAATTGAGTGGTAGTGAAGCATTTGTTTTGATTTGCAGAACAGAATTGCTTTTTTTGAAAGCAGAGCAGCTTTTTCTCAGAAACCCCTAYACTTTAAAAGAAGTTTTTTGGCCTAAACATTGCAGTCACACTTTCTCCCATTGAAGACCTCTGCTAAATCACTGAAAATAAATGAAGTGAAATAACAATAATGTCTCAGCTATTTTATTCTGTTGTTCCAGATACTGCTGAAATCRTGTGAAAGTAAAATGTGTAACCAAAGCCATGTAGTTTATCATTTACCTCCACTGTTTCCACGATATGAAAGAAACCACTTARAGGTGCAAGCAAGAATTCCATCAGAAACTGTTAGCCAGAAGAAATACCCAGATTAAAATCAACCAGAAAGCAGAAAAACAGAGATGATGAAGAAGAAAGCATCCTGTTAGGGAAAGAGAGAAGAAGGGACTAAATTGCACTAAGCTAAAAAGAATTTCTGAGCACTAGGTGCAGCTATTGAAGAATAAAACACTTCTGCCAATTAAATAGCAACAGCTCTAATTTCAGTAATAAATGCCTTTATCCCCATTTTTGTTACAATGACGTTTCTAGAGAGGAWCTTGGTGCTGATGAAGAGTCGCCACAAGTTACCAAAGAAGCAAAATGCACCARCAGAATGAAATAATTCTGCTTCTTCTTAGCAATGTGGAGATTTTGCACCCTCTGCAGGTCCAGAGAGATATAAGAACCTAGAAATATACCATCCTGTAGTAAAATGCATTTTCTACTTTATTCATTGGTGCTGCCTTGCTGTGGCAATGTCTGTTTTCCTYCTTTAAGACATCCCTGAGTGTCMTCCTTCCCAAACCAAGCCCCACAGGGTATTTCCTTTTCCCTTTCTSTTTTGACTCTAGCTCAGAGCACTTCCCTGCCAGCTGGGTTCAGGGCACTGGCAGTGACCACAAGCCCTCTTTAGACAATGTTCTTTTCCTCCCTACTTGGAAATATTAGAAGGAAGGGGTTTTAAATGACCAAAGCCTATGGTACACATAGCCTCACCTAAACAYGATGCCCTTGTACTCCACTGTATGTTGGTTTTTTTCTCCATGTACTAGTTCAGATTCTTTGTGCTTCTCTGTATGAGACACTTTTTGACTACACACAGATTGAAAAAACAGCAGCCATCACACAATTCCTTGTAGAAACAAAATTATTTCAGGTAAAGCACATCTTTTCCCAAGGAAAAAAAAAAAAAAAAAGAAGAGGGGCCAATTTTTAAAGTTAATATATATCAATTTAATCATGTAATGAAAGTTCACTGTGTAAACATCATCTAACCTAATACACTGTCACAAAATATCAATATAAATAGATATAAGGAATTCAATCAATGGACTTTGAACTTTATTTCCTCAAAAGCAAGTAATCCTCTAAAATATTAAAAGAGAAAAATCTTGACAGTGCCYGAGAAAAAAAAGGAAAATAAATAAYGCTGTATTTAAGATGAAAGTGGGTTTGATGGATTTGGTAAAGCCAGTTATATATTACTGTGCATCCTTATCTGATACAGCTGCTCCAGTACACGTCCCACTGCAGCAAATAYAAACAAAGCCAGCAATTGATGATTAAAATTTGTGATGAAAAGACACATTGGACTGGTCTCAAGTATATTCCAGGGAAAGACTCTACACCACTTTTCCTGATRACTTCAACGTGTGTTTGAAGCAGGCAGCTGCTTTCAATTGCCTTTGAAACCTCCATTGACGTCAGTGAGAAAACAATGTCAGCAAAAGATCTGTGATAAAATAAGATGAGCTTTAAGAGCAACTGTGCTTTTGGTTATTTATTTTTAAAGTACTTTGTTGCTTCCAGTGGGACTCAGATGAAAAACACATTTACATTTAAGAGTATGACTCCCCTGTTTTTCCTGCCTCTCTCCCTTCTGGACCCCTCATTTCTCACTTCACACCCTGCACCTCCTACACAGAGGCCATTCCTAAGCCTTCCCCTGGTTTCCCCACCAGTTACAAATCCACTCTCCTTCCAATTTACTAAAGATCAGCAATAAATTTGTTTTCCTACAGCACTGTTACCAGGCTTTATAGAATATCAGCCTAAGGAAGAACTAAGAAAACTTAGAAAAGAGTATGTACTAGGTTTAAACACTGCAATTTAATTTTCACAAACAAAAGACCTACAAGTATAATACTTTCTTATTAAAAGTCCACAGCTGACATCCAGCTAATATTCTATGGGGGTCACATAAATACATTAGGAAGGTTGGAACACATCTCCAGCTAAGGAAATACCTTTAAGATTAAGAACAAATTATGCCGAAATTGAAGGATGAATGGCAGTACACCCTGCCCACAATCTAGGGAAAGGTGGGGCCTGACATCTTCATTCTTTTATAACAGCAGACAGGTTTTCAAGCTTTCTTACACTTTTAACAGTGAAAAGAAGGAATAAACCCTTTTTTCTCTCTCTTTTTACTTAAAGCATGGTTAAGTTGGCTGTTTTTCCCTACAGGTATTTAAAAGGTGTGCTCTTTGTCACAGGATTGTTAGCATAGTCCAGCTTTGCTGATAATTTGATTTTCTGAACAGAAGAAAATAAAATTGTCCCTTTACCTGCCCTGAACTGGTTTCAGCACATGGCTGTCTTCTCTTRCCAAAGAAGTTACAAAATTCCATTTGGAAACGGATCTGCAGACAGTTAYAGAACCCCTCCTTTTTACCCATATGCTGAAAACTCTGCTGTAAGATACAAGGAGATATGTGAGAAAAAAAAAATGAACTTAGAGTGTAGCAGTGTAATAAAAACAAACAACTCTGTTTACATAAATGTGGTTACTCACCATTTCTACATGTGTGAGTCAGCTGGGACAGCCCAAACTCAGAACCAAAACACAAAGAGAACGTTCATTTCTGTCACTTCACCCAGATGGGGATGCCCAAAGCAGCACCTGGGCAGAGGGACAAGACAAAAAGGCAAAAGGCAAAAAGGAAAAAGGCAGAAAGGCAAAGGCACTGTTGAACTCTGTCCATGCTGGAGGACCACTGGCCTGCTGTTCACTCAGGTTTATCAAGTTATTCCCACTGCAGGGTCACCTGAGCATATTTACAATCACCAGTCTTCCACTTTTAGCTCACCCCTCCCAGGATGAATACACCTCCTTCTTGACACAAAAGCACCCATTTTAATAAGGCCATGAAAGCTCCTTCCTGGGATGTGTCACTTTTGTTSAGTCCTGGTAATCTACAGGAGCCTGCACCTGCTGCAGCCAGGCTGCAGTATCAGGTTTCTGTCACAGAGTTCAGAAATTCMGTTTTGGACATTCCCCCATCTGCTCAAACCCAACTAGCTGCTGCTTGYTAGCATTTATAATTTAAGCTATTTTTTTAACAAGTTATTCACTTAGTTTTGTATCCAGCCTTACTGCCCTGCAGCCAAAGTGGTAGTGGGTGCAGAGCTAGTGAGGTGAGTGTGGAGAAGGATGGACAGGGCAGATTCTGCATTAATGTCATCCCCAGTTTGCCATGTGGGGACTGCAGCAAACTGTGCCATGCCAGGAAAGAGCCTCAGAGACCTTCCTGCCCTTCCTCCAGACCAGGACTGATGTGTCCTTGCATCAGGACATTTTAGAGAGATGCTAGTAAATGAAAGAAGSCAAACAGTGTTTACATTAGAATCYACTATTCAGAGCTAGTTTTCATTTTTTTGCTTTCCACCCTTTGGATTTCTTTGATTTTCTCCTTGATTATAGRAGCTCCAYTCAATAAAAGACAATTCTTTCGCAGCAGCAATGACAACAGTGAGCCATCACCCACCCCATTTAAAAGTCCACTATTCCCRGTTACTAAATGTAAACATCTTCTCAGGGATGTCACCCTGGCGTACCTGTTTGTTCACATTCACAAACAAGGGCCTCTRTCAACACTCCAGAGTGCAGAGAGCTGGACTGCTGCCAGACCTGTACATTTCCCCATCCATCACAACCTTCCTACACTCTTCTCCCGGAGCAGCCGCCCCCGCTTCCTTTGTATGGCTAATCTCGGGTGATCTGAGCTGTCAACGTTCTTATCTGGATCAAAGGTGTTGTCTCAGCTCTTCTCAAAAAACTGCAATGGAAAAGATCCAAGATTCAGAGGGGGGAAGGCCCTAAAAGCAAGGAATAAGAAGCAATCAGATTGTACAACTGCAGAAAGCCCTTACAGGATTTAACTCAAGGCTCTTCTAAACACAGTTACTAAGTGTGTGCTTATGGATGTGGSAAATGAATGTGTTAGGCTGCTTAAAGGTATTAGTGAAAGCAGGTTTTAACATAAATTTGAAAAGATGTAATTTAACAGAGTTCAGTGGCAAGACTGACTCCATTACTTACCACACAGGTGAAGCATACAAAGGAAAATTGCATTAGAGTCAGTTCAGAATAATTTACACAAGGAACAAAAAAGAAAAGGTGCAAAGGGAAATGGTGCAAAAGGGTAAGGTGCAAAAGGGCTCAAYAGCACTTAGTCATTGACTAATTTAATATTTATAAAGTGATTAAACAGGACTTATTACAATTACTAGAATGATCTAGTTACAGTTTCAAGATAGCACCATTGCTACTGGAGAGGGTATTTGAATTAATTCATACRCCTGCATAAACAGAGATACCTATACCTATCTGTACAGAGGTACCTGTTAAAAATTCCCCTTGAGTGCAGTGGAATACTCACATTTGATGCTTTTGCATCTCTCAGTGGGTGAGGGAATGGAGATATCAGCTCAGGCCCTGTCATCAGCTTTCAGCAACAGCCCTCCAAGGATCACAGACTTGAGGGCTCATGAGCTCTGAGATGATTCCACTCACTGAGATGATTCCAGAGAGGTGCTGGCACAGCCCACTGTGGTCCAGGAGACCCCAAAAGGCCTCACTTAGGACCTAACAGGAATCCCAAAGGTTTAGAGCAGCCCCAAGGAGAGGGGAGCAAATGCACCACCACACTGGAGAAACAGGACATGGCTTGGGATTCAGTGGATGTAGCTTTGGTGATTATTTCCAAGGAATTTCTAACCTAGCTCTCAGAGTTTTGGTGAAAAGTTTCACTTCAGTGTTACTGAAATTGGTGTCTTGCAACTGCTCCAAAGGCAGCTGCTGCAGGGAAATGATTTCAGTAAAAATATCCCCAGCTTGCTGATAAATGTGGGTACTGCCCATCTCACTCACCGAGGGGGGAATCAATCAAAGCACTCTGCAAAYGTTTCTCTCACATGTAAACTTTCTTTACTGCTGATGTACCACTCCCTACTGACATTGTCAGATCCATGAGCAGAATGTTGTGCAAATAAGGCTGGCAGAAATAGATCTGTCTCACTAGGAGCAGACCTTTCCTGCTCTAAGTTACTGGGGTTGGTTTATTTTTGTTTTTAGAGACAGGCTGAGAGCACGCACCAATTCAGAAACACGCTGAAGACTGTGACAGGGTATAGCATGAAAGGGGAAAAATTGGGTGCCACAGGCATCCTACAAGAAGGGCTCCTGCAGAATGATCATTTCCTGCACAGTGCCAGCTACCCTTGGCACAGCACTGCCACATCCACCCTGCCCACACCCCCAGGCTGAAATCTGGGGGTGCACAGGGCTGGATGCCCCAGGCATGACAGGGAGGTGACTCAGCCAAAGCACAGGGAATTAATTAATTAATTAAGGGCTTGAATCCTCCCTGCTGTTAGGAGAGACTGAGAGGGCTGAGGATCCTTACTCTGGAGAGCAGAAGGGTCAAGGGGGGTCTTGTCAATGTCCATAACTACCTGAAGGGAAGGTGCAAAGAGGCCAGAGCCAGGCTCTTTTCAGYGSTGCCCMGCGCCAGGACAAGAGTCAATGGGCACAAATTGAGACAGAGGAAGGTCCCTCTACCATTACAAAACACTTTTCCACCCCAAAGGTGACTGAGCATTGGCACAGTYTGCCCAGAGATGTTGTGGTGTCTCCATCTGGACACAGCTCTGAGCAACCTGATCCCRGTGGCCCTGCTTGAGCAGGGAAGARGTTCAAGATGAATTCTAGAGGTCCMTTCCCATCTCACCATTCTGTGGTTCTGTGCTGWGCCTCAATCTTCACCCTGAAAAGGTGCCCAGTRTGTTMCTTYAGACWCACAGGAAAAAAAACAAAAAACAAGTTTTACTAAAATATAACCAGCAATGCTTACCTTCTTAAAAAAAATCACATTTGTTGTTTCACTATTGTTGCAATCAATACGTTGCAATGTTTTGTCAGCTCTGCAGGAGAGGACATTTGTGACAGGCTCCTTAGCATCAGTTCAGGAAAATAATGCAAATTGTTTCCCCAAGGAACCATATCAGCCAGGCTGACTCATGTTGGGACTTTCCACCTAAAAATTTTCACCTCTAACAGCTGGACCTGATGGTCTTGGAGATCTTTCCCAACCTTAATGGCTCTATGATTGCCACAGTGATATTTTCTGAGAAATCCCTTCATTAGGATTTCTTCTGCTGGGAAAATGAGAAGCCTCAGCTTCTCCATGTTTTGCTGCTCTGGAATGTGATTTGGAGAATTGTTTACCCAGCATGTGAATTGTTTTAACTTAATGACCAATCAAAGTCCAGCTGTGTCAGGACTCTGGTCTGTCACAGGTTTTTATTATTCATTCTTGTCCAGCCTTCTCATGTATCCTCTCTCTTTCTTTAGTATAGTTTTAGTATAGCATTTCTTTCAATATAACATATATAATAAAATAATAAATCAGCCTTCTGAGTACTTGGAGTCAAATCCTCATCTTTCACCTCATCCTGGGCACCTCACAACACCACATTTGATTCTGTCTGGACAAAACACTCCCATGGGACTGCCCACATAAGAGATTTGCCTTTTTTGCCTTTCAGCAAAATCTGCCCRTGAAGGGGCACCATTACTCTCTAAAAAAGTCACTCCAAAGGAGGGACAGCTCCGAATCAGACACTAGGAAATTTCCAGTCAGGTGGYAGCAACCATGGGCATGATGAACACGGCTGTGGACAAGTCACCACCTGTGCCTGCAGGCTCTGATTCATTAAATATCACGGCAGGATGCCCGAGGGAGCTGCCAGGCTCTGCAAGGAGTGAAATCACCGTGACTCAGCTAAAAGTTGAGGTGAATGGGTCCCAGCCACCACCCATACTGCATCCAGCAAATAATAGCAGTTAGAAAGTAATTAAAGCCTYTTAAACCCTCATAAAGTCAGGTTTTATGTGGCTTTGAACGATGAGTTGCCTTTCTCCATGCAGATAAAGAAATCAGAACAAAAATGTTGGAAGAGAAAAGACTGTACACGTAACAGAGCCCTTGCAGYAGCTCTCCTCTGCCAGCCCATGCTGTGGCTGAGTTGCCAAAATCTCTCCCTGCTCCTCCCTGGCCTGCAGGAAGTTCACTCCAAAGTCATTAATGTCTTCAAATAAAAATTTATAGGGAGGAAAATTGTTGATGGCTCTGTTAAACAAATGGGTAAAAAAGAAAAAGGCAATTACATGGGGTTTATACTTTCCACACCAAGATTTATTGCAATTAAAGCAATAAATAGCAATTAATAGCTCCACCTCAGCATCTCCTAGTCTAATCTGTACATAATTTTAATCAGTTGCTATKGCTGTTGCACCCAAGTGCCTTTAATAAAAAATGAAGTAATATGGATATGACATAGGCTTGCTATAAAATCTTTTCAATGTAATTGGAGATCGTGTAAGAAGACTGGTGTGGTCCTTTCTAGCCTCAAAAACAATGGACCATTACTAAATTTATAAAATCTCAACAGACTTTTCTCTTTTTTTTTTTGGTACATCTTTCTGTCAAATTCATCACATCTCTAGCAGTAGCTTTATCTTTTTCTTGTTTTGAGTGGGGTTGTATAATCTATGTGTTTTTTCATATTTGTTTTCAATAGAAGACACCTCCTCTCGCTGCTCTAGTTTGACCATACTAGAATTATCAGCCACTTTGAAAAATCTGTTTCCCTGCTTCTCTGTCTCTGCTTCATATCAGTTTGGGGTTTTTTCCCATTCTGCAATGTGTGATGACATCCAAGGCAAYAGAAAGATGACAATAAAGCTTGGTTAAGCCAATGGCTTAGAAACCAGGCCAAGGAAACCAGGAAGAGATTTTGTTTATATTTAAACCCAGAACATGCATTTGCTAGCCAACTGAAAATACTGTCCCATAAAAGCAGTTTAAATAATGAAAATGCTCATAAATTTTAACAAATCACATCAAACATCACAGTTGGTGGCTCAATAATTCACGGTTGCTTCTACATTTTGGTAGGCAAACATTAAAATCTAAGTATGAAATATTTAATTCTTGCTTACACCGTAGAAGTCACAAGATGACACCAGTGGAACTTCCWCAGCATTTAAATTGGTGGTCAGGGATCAGCAGCGAGCAAGTAGGAGTTTATAGCAATAGAAGGAAAAGAAAAATAGTAGGCTCAAGCAGCAAAGCATCCCTGCTGTGATAACAAAACACAAAGTCTCTGTGACAAGTAAGATGCCTAAGGTGAGGATGTTGAACTTACATCAGCTCCATGGTGTGAAGCATCTTTTCATCCAGACAGCTGCCAGCCAAGCAGCCCAGTCCCTCCAGGCTCTGCCTCTTCATTTCTGAGGCACTGCACTCAAACAGAGTCTCCTGCCACCTTTAAACATCACCTCTTGTGGAAGAGGTTCTACAGCGACTTCTGTGAGCCAGAGGAAGTTTGATAAGAGGATCCATGTTTACCCCTGAAAGAATTTCCTACCAAGKTTGTTGACATAGAAACCAAGAAAGAAAGAAGGATAAATAAGAGAAATATGCAACTGTCTATTCCAATGAGCACTTTGTTTGTCTTTCCTAACCAATGAGTAAAGTGTAAACTTCTGAATTTTGTAAGAATGTATAAAAAGCATGCATTTTATAACAAAAATGGGTTTGGAGCCTTCTGAAAATGGAGTGTGGCTTTGTATTGTGACCATCTYAACTTAGACAACTTTTCAGCCTATGCAAAAAACCAGGGGGGTTATTTGGACTAAAGCACTCTGTGTTGACAAGCTGTCATCACAAATCCTTTGTGCAGCATCTGACACCCTACCAGCACTGGGTGAAGTTTTAATTGGGTGAAATTTTAACTGGGGGCCAGGGAAGAGATTCCTTCACACAGGCTGATGGTCCAGCAGGGAGCCCACCTCTCTGCAGAGACAGGGAACACATTAATTATCTAAAAGGTAAGGCCACGTTCCCTTTTAATGAATTCCTCTCTGAATAACAGGTGAGCCTAATATTTTTGAGGAAAAATATGAAAAATTCWGTCCATTTGCCACCGCTGGCGAAARTCCTCCAATGGGCACCTATTGCCTCAGGCAGAAATTCTCCTGGCAGCCCACAGGCTCTCTCAGCTTCGTTACCATAGAGTKATCAGGGTTGGAAAAGACTCCAAAGTCATCGAGTCCAACCGATCCCCACCACATCTGCCACCCACCCATGTCCCCAAGTGTGGATGCCACGGGACAGAGAGAGAGAAACAGCAAGCGTTTCTCTTGTGAGAGTTCTCAGGGAGTTGTAAGGATGTGATAACCTGTAAAGCATGAACAATCTGCAGGTGGTGTTTTTCTCCTTCATCTTTCTGTTCCTCTCCAGGACAGTGAGGGAGATGTTTTTGTTAGTTAGCCAATCAAACAGAATCTATCGTACCGCTCTATAAAAACCGCACGGTTCTCTCGAATAAAGCCTTCTTTGCTCTTCCTACAAGACTGCCTCCTGCCTGCTCCTGTGTCATTCTCAGCACAAGAGTGACACCCAAGTGCCACATCCATACGCCTTTTGAGAGCTTCCAGGGGTGCTGATTCTGCTGATTCTTTGCAGCAGGACGCGTGAAAAGCGCCAGCTCGGCTGCTGAGACGTTTCGCTCCGGGTTTTTTTGCTGAGACATTTCGCTCTGGGTTTCCTCATTTCCAACCAACAGCCAAATCAGCCCCGAGCCTTCCTGCAGCCTCAGAGGCTGACGGGCATCCCGTGAGCGTCGCCGGTGACGAGGCGGGGAGGGGCGAGGCGGGGCCGGGCCGGCTCCGGTCCTTATAGCGGCTCGGAGCGACGGACGGACCGACGGACATCAGCACCATGGCCATCCCCTGCGTGGAGCTCAGCAACAAGATGAAGATACCGGCCCTGGGGCTGGGCACCTGGCAGGTACCGGCGCAGGAGGAAGGCAGGATGGGAGGGTGGGGATGCGGCGGGAGATGCCGAGATGCGAAAGAAAGTTAAAAACGCTAAAATAGAGAAGGAACCAGCCCTCCAGCAGCCGGATCTGTGCCCTGCGTGGGCAGGATGCGGCCGATGGCGGCCGCTTGTGTAACCGGGCGGGATGCCAGGAGCGGGGGGGCAGCGGGGAGCAACGGGCAAGGGGGAAAAGGCAGAAAAAAATAGAAATTAGGGGCTGGGGAAGGTGGAAAGAGGCACAGAATARAAGAAAGAAACTGAGCAAAAAGAGCGAGCGGCAGCGCTCGCAGCCCCGGGATGGGGTCGCGCTCGGAGSGCTCTGGGCACGGACCCGCCCTGGCAGGGTGGATTTGGGGAAGGAGAAGAGGCGAAACTCCTCGGGCAGCACGGGGGCAAAGAGGGGAAATGACAGTGGAGGCTGCGCTGCTGGCAGTGGCAGAGCTGGGAGCCTCGCAGAAATAGACTCCTTCCCCTGCAGAAACGCCGCTGTGCCTGCAACTCCGTCGAGTTCCAGTGAAATGCAGGTGATGAGCAAACCCCAGGAGCAGCTGCMAAGGGGGACTGTGAGGTGTCACAGCACTGGGACCTGCCAGGGGGACGTGGCAGAGCTCAYGGCTGGCTTCTGTTTGCCTCCAGGCTCCTCCAGGCAAGGTGGAAGAGGTGGTGAAGTTTGCCATCGACGCCGGCTACCGCCACTTCGACTGTGCCTACTTCTACCAGAACGAAAATGAAATCGGGAACGCCGTCCAGCAGAAGATCAAGGAGGGAGCTGTGAAACGGGGAGACCTCTTCATTGTCACCAAGGTACAAAGATGCAGGATTATTGGGGCATTTAGCTTTTCTTGCAGAGAAACCCTTRTTGTAGCTGTAAAGTCACATAGAGACCTATTCCCTTCTCTGACATTCACTTCATGGTTTTCTTGTTATGTGTTTGCATCTCATCCTGTATTTGCAATTTGGACTTGGCTTTATCAGGAACTGCTAGGGTGGCAACTTAGGAAAGATACCACAGCTATTGCCGATCTAATAATTTCCTGACATCGATTAAGTCAATTGTATCCGATGTTCAGTGGGACACACCCAAGATAAGGGGGGGGGAAAGTAAAAAAAAAAGTTAAGATGGTTGTCTGGATTCATCAGTGCTAAGCATCACATTTGAAATCTCTGTTATGTACAAATGGTAATCCTGAAAGGGATCAGAAATCAAAGTATTTTATAGGTGTTTTCTTCATCCCTTATCTCATCCACTTGTCTCAGACGTGTTCCTTAACAAAAAGAACAGTTCAGCTAATAAATTTGGGGGTTTTCACCAGAAAACTTGGAAAACTAAGATTTTCCAAATTAAACTTTGTTTTTGTTAAAGAATGTGGTTTCACTTAACAATACCTATTCTTCTATTTAAACAGCTTGAATTTTGATTTCAAAAATGAAGTAAATTTGACAACTGTTCTCCGTTCTCTTTTTCTGTCCCAGTTAAAAGGGACAGAAAGAAGGGATCTACGAGCTGCTCAATAGTCAAAATTCAGGCTGAAAAAAACAACTGTAAAAATAACTGTAACACTGACAGCCTTGCCGTGTCAGATGCCAGATTGTTACCTTTATATCTGAGAATATCTTCTCATAAGTGGGAATCCTGACTCCACCTTCATGACAGTTKGCTTTGGGGTATGTTTGTCCTGCCRTAACAGTGAAATGTTACATCCTCRTCTTCAGCATGCACCGACTTCAGCGGGGAGGGAGTTTTCCTCCCACACCTCCAAGTGAGAAGCTGCTGTGCCCTGGTGTGCCCTGTGAAGTGACTGTCGGGCTTGTTCTCTTCCCACAGCTGTGGAACACCTTCCATGAGAAGCCCCTGGTGAAGGTRGGGCTCCAGAAGAGCCTTGCTGCCCTCCAGCTGGACTACCTCGACCTCTACCTGATGCACTTCCCCATGGGATTCAAGGTACTCCTGCTCTCCACACCTTCCCCCCTTCCCTGCCCAGGAACGCACYGAGTTCTCTCATCTTTGCTGTGACCATCTTCGTCACACAGCTGGGATTTGGGGYTCATTTGGCTCCTCCCTGATCCCTGGGGTAGCAAGAATTAGGTGTGTTTTATCGCAAGGGTCTGGCTTTTCATGCCTTTTGGAATGARGTGTAGGTGTGAGCCCCCTGGGTCTTCTGGGAACCAGCACAGGATTGTGGTTACAGCATGGACATCTAAGTTTTGGGGATGTTGGCTTGGCCTGAAGTAACCAGCAGTGAAAAATGAAGCACAGCACAGRAGGAATGTGTTTCTTCCCCCAGTCTACATCTGTGTAAAATAAATAAGAAACTAGAATAAAGGGGCTGTGGAGTGTCAGTTCCCTCATCTCCAGGCCTGCCAAAGTTACATAATTATTACTAATCTCCACACTCTTGGCATGCAGGGACTCATTTTGCAAAATATGGCCCTCATCCAGAAGAGAATACTAATGGACRAGCATCATTTTTAGTTATGCAAGATGTTTAAACAACCTGCTAACCTGCTGCCTGKAAATGCAGTCCAGAGTGCTGGCACACTGTAGGAAATGCAGCACATTAAAAAGTCTGAGTATTACCTGCTTTGGTTTAACAGGCTGGTGAAGAGCTGCATCCCCTGGATGACAAGGGGCACAGTGTTCCCAGTGACACAGATTTCCTGGACACGTGGGAGGTAAGTCAGTATTTGCCCTTCARAGAAAGTATCAGCTCTCAAGACGGGGCAGAGATTTGTGGGCAAAATGAAATTGAGGGATATGTTCGKGTGTGAAGGACAGCCACACAAAATTGTATTGCAACCTGCTCGTATCTCTTTGTTTTGGGGAGCAAGAAGGGGCTGKTTTTAGTAAGGGTAAAGAGAAGGAAGCTATCAGCACTGCAGTTACTGTTCCTAAACTATTTGGGTACACRCCATGGTAGAACCAACCCTTCAGATTAATCTAGGTGTGGCTGTTAATTTACTGGGTGTTCATACAGTTRGGATTCTATTTTCTTTTATGAACCGAGATACTTTTATGTAATCTAATCTAGCATGAGTTGTTTGTTCATTC
Source organism: Cardinalis cardinalis (assembly GCA_014549065.1). Classification (NCBI taxonomy): domain Eukaryota; kingdom Metazoa; phylum Chordata; class Aves; order Passeriformes; family Cardinalidae; genus Cardinalis; species Cardinalis cardinalis. The sequence continues at coordinate 281,100 of JACDOX010000323.1, forward strand.
ACCACAAGCTTGAGAGAAATAAAATAATGCAGTTTGACAGCAATACCACCAACTCACACCCACCTTGGTTGTCCTTACTCATTAGGCCATGGAGGAGCTGGTGGATGCTGGCCTGGTAAAAGCCATTGGTGTCTCCAACTTTAACCATGAGCAGATTGAAAGAATCTTGAACAAGCCAGGACTGAAGCACAAGCCTGTGATGAACCAGGTGAGAAATTTTTTTTTCCCTTCCTCAGCTAACCTTGCAGTCTGGAATCATAGAATGGATTAGGATTGGAATCATAGAATGGATCCATACTTTTAAGGATTGCCTAGGTCCCCTTTCCATGAGGTTGGAACTTAAGAAGTACTCCTAAATATATTTAGAATGTGTGTATATATAATCAGAGTATACCTAAATTCATATTATATATAATATACATGYTCTATGTAAATAATATATAATATATATTTAGAGTAACCTTAAATATATTCAGCAAAATCTCCACTGGGAGTTTCTGCACCAGCGTGGGACTACACAGGGATGCACAGGACTTACTCATTTTTTAACATAAAATAAACCACTCAACTGTTGTCATTATATTGCAAGGGTTCTACTGTCATTACATTGCAAAGGTTCCATATTGTTAGAGTTTCATACCTCCTTGATGTTTCTCATAGGCATCTCCTCTAAGTACTGACCCTTTCTTCTTCTCACAGCAGCCAACTGACTCCAGCTCCCCTCAACCAGCCAACCCACTCTTTTATACCACTCTTCATATTGGCTACAGCTGTGGCCTGTTAAAATCAAGCCTGCTCCTAATCCTTAATAGTTAGCTCAGCTGCAACTCTTTAGGGGGTAAGATTACATTTCTATACCTTTATRTTCTATCCCCCTACACWCAACTTCATTATAGAAAGGAGGCTGAAGAGTACAATTACATAACAAATTCTCACCACATACCTCGTGAACATAATCACAGGACAGCAGCAGCTTAGGGATCTTCTGATTTTTTTCCATTTCCAAAACTCTTTGCACGGAGCTGAGGCTGCTAAATGCCCATCTCTTCCAGATGGGGAGTACCCAGGGAAATCCCCACACTAGCTCAGGTGTAAGTTAACTACTGTACACGTTTTTTGTGTCACCATGCCTGCTAGTGAAGCCCCAGTGTTCAGAGACAGCTGGGTGTGTGCACAGGGCCACGTCAGGAGCACAGACACAGCCCTGTGATCATGCCATGGCTTGTGGCAGCTGAGCACCATCCCCATGGATCTCCATCCCCATGGAGCTCCATGTTTGTCTTACCCAAACATCTATTTGTAACATGAACTTGCTTCCTTAGGGTAGCTGAGATCATCTCCCCAAGCTTCTTCAGGAATGAGAGAGGCTCCTTGAGGCAAGGAGAGGTTGGGTGCATCAGAGCAGAAAATAAACTTCAGGCATTCTGAGCTGCCCTCTGACGATGCAATCCTGCCCTGCAGTAGTCCAGGAAGGCTCATTTCCCAGATTGCACACAGATAACACTCTTCTCATCTATTTTTTGCTTTCTGTGGGTAATACATAGCATGAGAAAGCTCTATTCTCTGGTAGCCTTCTAGATACTGCTGTGACTTTAATAACTTTTTTATAAGATAGATTTGAATCATGATACTGGAAGTCAAGTCTTCACATTTTCCTTGACCCAAGAGGATTTAAAATGTAATGCTCTGCAGCTGAGCAAAGTCTGCCTCTTTTATCAACCATCTTTCTGTGCTTGCAGGTGGAGTGTCATCCATACCTGACCCAGGAGAAGCTGGTCAAGTACTGCAAATCCAAAGGGATTGCTGTGACAGCATACAGCCCCCTGGGCTCTCCTAACCGCCCATGGTAGGAGAGCTCTGCAGCCTTTCTGTACACAAAACACTGCAGTTGAACTAGGAAGATTATTATCATTATTATTATYATCATTATTACTATTATTACTATTAAATTAGGTAAATTATACAGTTAAAATGAGAAAAGTTCTGTTGTSTTGATGCAGATTGTCACATGATGTAAGGCTCCTACAGGGAAGCCATCACCTTGCTACTGCCAYCATCTCTCTTTTTTAACAGGGCTAAGCCAGGGGAACCCACACTCATGGATGACCCCAAGATTAAAGACATTGCAGCCAGACATAATAAAAGCCCTGCCCAGGTAAGTTGTCAGAGCAAACTATTCCTCCTCTTTGTATGTTTTACAGGCCAGTCCTAGCAGATGATACTTTCTCTAGAGATACATTATAATGTRTGACTCTTCATATTTGAAGAGTCTCTTCATATATGAAGAGTCAAATTAATGACTCTTCATTCTGCCCAAGTTCTTAAGGGCATTMATAAAAATTATCAGCTATTTTCAAGGAGGTCTTGAGTGCCAGCTTTTGGGTTGGWCTGATTAGGAATGGTACATGCTTTACCTTCACCTTCCTAAATTTTTATTCCTTTCTCCAGCTAATTTATTCTTCAGAAGAGTCCTGTAATTTGGAGACATATTTGATTGCTTCCATTCTGCTTGTGTTCACGAGGAATTATTGAAGGCTGCTTGATTAAGTTTTTTTTTCCTCTCTATTAGTTTGCTAGTCACACAAATTAGTTGTTGCCTGGGGTGTGCAGAACTTGCACTTCAAACAAAGCCACATGTTCACATCCAATCATAGGCAATCATATTTTAAAACAGGCAGAGCAGGATGAAAATATTGTATGCAACAGTTGGGGTTTTTCTGGGGGGAGAACTTTGAAATTCTGTAAATACGTTTTTCTTTTTATGGGCTTCCAAAAGCTGAGCCTTTGTGAGGTACTTACCTATGAGCCCAAAATAATCTCTAGTGTCATTATGCTCATTGAGTCTGAGCACTCACATAATACAAGCCAGAGCATCATCATTTTTCTCCCCTTGCTACTATCCTAAACAAAACAAATCCTGCAAAAGCCACAATGTAGAAACAACATAGGCTAGAAAAAAATATGGTTTTCCAGTCTTATGTTAAATACATGAGCAAATCCTGGCTTATTGAATTCCTGGGTGCTAAGTGGTAGTCTTCCAAAGAGTGAAAAACAAGTTGTAGATTAAAAGAAAAAAAAAATCTACAAAATGTGTTTGAATAGATTTCTGGGGACCTCAGTGTTCATCTCCTCCTTGCTCTTTCCTAGGTCCTGATCCGCTTTYTGGTGCAAAGAGACATCATTGTCATTCCCAAGTCTGACAAACCACACCGTGTTGAGGAGAACATGAAGGTGAAGCTTTTCCTTTGGGAAATGCTGCTGCCTGGTTTTGTGCAGGATGGGCACCCACACCCCTCTGTGTTCCCAAGCAGCACCTCAGGCACTGGAATTGGGGTGCAGAGATTTCAAAACCTGGGGAAAAGCATTTTGTTCCTGCTGAGAGAGAAATGGGTTACACCAGGGCTGYCAGAGCTCTGCTGCTGCAGAAAGGGAGCCCCAGGTTTGGACTTGCCCTTGGGGAAAAGGTTAACAAGTCCTTAGGGTGTAAAGGAGCAAGCTGAGAACAAACACCAGACCTGTTAGAGTTTGTCTCACCGTGAGGCTGTGGCTCCCCTTGGCAGTGAAGTTTAGCTGGATGTTTGCTCATAAGGTGTGGCATCTTATATAATACCTCTGTATTGCTTTCAATCCATGGTGAGAGGGTTTGGAGTTATTTTTCCCATGAACCCCATCAATAACTCTTAGGATGAYGACCTGTGAGGCAACTATTTGCAGTTGATAGCCAGTAGCCCTCTCTCATAGCAGAAAATTTACCTCCAGTTCCAGTATTTGTAACACATCCTGAGCACCKAAAGTCTCTGTGTGCATTACAACCCAAAATGCAGCAGTGTTGGAATTCAGCCACCCAGAAATGTAAGACCTTGGTATGAGCAGCACCTCAGAAACATAAAGACTGTCTTGATGATTTCAAGGGTTCTTATTTGCCTGAGAAATGAGAGGATTGCTTAACTGTGCTTAAAGCATCCTTTCCTCAAGTCCTAAGTGCATGAAGCACGCTTAAGAGCCAACTACTCACAAACCTAACTAAAAAAAGCTTTTTTTTTCCTCTTTTCCTGTTAGGTGTTTGACTTTGAACTGTCCAAAAAGGAGATGGATGTCATCCTCAGCTTTAACAGGAACTGGAGGGCAGTTCCAGTGATCCAGTACGTTCCTTACTATCCTCAGTATCCATTTGTCCTATTTCTGTCTGTATTCTCACTCACCCCATCTTGAAAACACACATGACCAAAACCAAAACTTTAAACATGAATGAGGCATGTCCTGGATCTTCAGGAGGGAGATGCATTTGGAGTGTTCCCTCCAGCCCGTTGGTGTTCCAGGGGCTTTCTCCAGGCCTGTGTTCAGTTCAATGACAGCTGCAGAACCTGAGTATGCTGGCAGTGTGRGAGGGAGGCTGCAACAGGGAAATGCTGCTCAGGATATTTTCTGCACTGCTTGAATAACAACATCTTTCTCTTTTCAGAGCTGTCAACCACAAGGACTACCCATTCAAAGCAGAATATTAAATGCAGGTGGTTCCTGCAGGACCTTCGTTTACCTCCTTCCAGGTTAGATGTGCTCTGCAGCTTGATCTTCATTTCTTCTTCTGTACTTGATAATTGTTATGAGCAGTTACTTTTCCCTCCTTTTTTTTAAGGAGGAGACCACTAACTGATGCAGCAATAAGGGTGAGGTTTTTGTAAAGATGCTTAGGAGAAATCTGGTTTTGATTAGTAGTAAAAAGACAAKGTCTTTTCTTATCTCATCTTCCTTAATTAGAGACATGCTTAACAAAAAAACAGAGACTTACATGGACTTTTTATATGTTACCTCCACTGTGGTCAAACTGGCTCATGAGTCACTGTCAAAGTATGCTCTAATTACATTGCTTTTTATATATTTGTGATTTTCATAGTGTATTTCTAACGCTTTAAAATTTTATATGAATAAAGTTTATTAACCACAAAAGTTGATCAGTGTAGTCCTTAAATTGTTTTATATAGTTTTTCTAAAGTCTGGGGTTTTACAAATTTTAATACAGACAGAAATAAGTTTCTATAATTTCAGTACTAGGACATACGGATAACTTTGTGGCTTATTCTTCAAAACAGGATTGTGCTCTAGCAAGGACCTAAAGAACAAAAGCCTCACACAACCCTTCCTCTGAACACCTACAAATTGAACTCCTGTGTGATTCCTGGGGAAAGCTGAAGGCAGCATCATGGGCAGGGATAACTCACAGTGAAACCCAGGCAGCTGAACACAAGGGCTGCCTCCAACACCAGACTGGCAGTCTCAAACATAAACTTAGRTTTTTGCAGCTCTGCTGGCAGCACCCAGGACATTACACTCAGACACAGGCTGGCTTTATCTAAGGAAAGCACAGAAAAAAACTCTTCTTAAAAATCACCAAAGCCAACCCTGAGACAGCTTCAGAGTTAATTGCTCTAAGATATTTCCAGACAGATTTTGCTAGGCCAAAGCTAAACTGGTTTGTGGCATCAGGAAGGACATCCTTAGGGGTTCTTCACCTTATCTCACAGGACTCAACACTTCTGTCCCACTTAGAACAACTGGTCCATTCCTGCTCATTAACAAACAGGGCTGCTGATGGAAATATTCCATTTATTGCAGATGCAGTTTCAGAATACATTGTTTGAACAAATTGTTTTTATTGCAGCTATCAGATGTATTTGAAAGACTCAGAGGAGTGTTTACAAAACCCCCAAACAAAAACCACGACAACTCACAGACAATGTCAGGCACAGTTTCACCCCCTACAGACAAACTTTGTGCATCCCTAGATGTAAACAAGATGTTTCAGCCAAGCAGGGGAGCCCAGCTTTGGGTTGAAATAGAGATTTACACTTCTTTAGGAAGAAGCCAGGTGCTGTAAGACATGGAGGTGGCGACAAGGGAGGTCCTGGGGGTTCTGGTGCACGACAAAGCTGTTACCAGTGTGCTCAGGGGCTGCTTGAGTTGCTCAGTTTATGCCACCCATAACACCGTAGGATGAAAATGCTAAACTGTAGGGCATGTAAATCCAAACCAAGCTGACGTCCTAAAGSCATGTGTCTACTATATACAAATGAAAACATCTGTCAACAAGATATTCAGGGGAGAGAGGTAAGAAGAAGCATCACAGAGATAGAGGTTTACTTCATTTTCTCTGGACCTGGTGTAGGGCACTGATGGATGGCAAGATATAGTGTACAGTCATTTGAAACAAGCTCCAACTCTGTTTACATTTTTTTCTTTTTAATTATGGTAGTTTTATATAAATTAAACTACAGCGTTTTATACAAGTGACCTATTTTTGACCCTCTATACCCTTACCTTTTCCTCTTTTAAAAACTATACTTTCTTTTTAATTACCCATTACTGGGCAACTGACACTTAAATTTTTTTAATACTTATCTCACCATACCTCTAATGACAATTATGAAATCTTACTATAGAAAAGTGTGTGATTTTGTCTTTATTTTTTTAAAGCTGTGATATTGGCTAATCATGTATGTTTATTGCTAAATATAATACTCTAGCACATATTAAAGCATTCTACCATTAGTAGTGCCTTCAGGCTAAACTTTGTAAAGCTATGTGTGTATATAAATTCTAGATTGCATTCAATTACTAGTCACTAACAACAAAAAGAAATATCAGTACCGCTGTCAGCTAACATAATCATCCAAATTTAGGTATTAACTTAAACTAGAATGGAAAAATTGATACTTAAAAAAAAGTATAAAACAAAAAAAAATTAAAACACGTTATTGATGCAGTATTTCTCATGACATGGGCAACTTACAGAAAATATTACATTGTCAACTAAAGATATTTCTTCCATGCCTTAGTCTAAAGTGCAGAAAGAAAGAGACTTCTGTATTACAAAAGTAACCATTGGTTTTATAGGTTTACTGCACACCTTTCCCAAGCAACTTCACTTTACATGTGTTTTGGGTTGACCTCTAATGCCAGCTGAAATCACTGTTCAGATACATATTTATGACTTTCAGTAGGAGAGTCTATATATTTCACAGCATGGGTTTCTTTAGGAATAAAGGCTCTTGTGCAAAGGCAGTACTATTCTGATGAATGTCTAGACTGATTATTAAATACAGTGCTAATATACATGGTTTTAACTGGGATAATGCAAAAAAAAAAAAGACATTTTGGTAAATAAACATAAATATAAAAAGAACAATTTAGCACTTTTTCCGTTTTTTTTTTCCCCCAAACTGATTGGTCCAGCGTCTTTAGTGGCCTTCTAGGGTTCTTTCTCAAATTGTCTCAAACCTGCTGAGAAAGAGACAGATTAAATATGGCTTGAAACAACCCAAACACATCTCTAGAACAGAAAAGGCTCTCAAGGATAACATGTAAGAAGGCAGGACAGAGCTGGGTGCTGCTCTGCTCCTGTACTGGGGTGCTCTGAGGTGGTCCCCAGGAGGACAAAAATCAGGGTTTCAGCCTCTGGGGAGAGGCTCAGCAGAGTCCAAACCCCTGTGCTGGGACTGCTCCTGTGGGTGGAGAACACCTTCCCTGGGAGCAGGGCTGCACTAACCTTGAGCCAGCCCAAAAACCCCTCTCCTGACACTCTGGTTTGAAAAAGAACAAGARGAGTAGAACAATTCTGCTTTGCAAAGCTCTCAACCAAAAAGCAAAGTTCACAGGTGCAGCATACATCTGGCTTTACATAAAAACACTAAAAACRTGTGGGCAGACTTTAAAGTGTAGAAAACCAAGAATTTTTCTCTATTTGATCATGTTACTCTTAGCAAAGAATTGAGGGATATTGCAAAGCATCCTTAAAGCTATTAAATCGGTCAGTGCACTTCCATTCTTCCCCACTGGTTCTTAGCCATACAATTAGTTTAATTTGCTTTATTTGGAGTGCTTTAAAATAAAAAAAAAAAATTAAAAAATATTTAATAAAACTTAAAATAAAAATTAAAAGCTAAGAGGGCTCTTTTGCTGGTTTCTTTCTGTAAAACTATGTTGTGTTTCACCAACCAGTGGWTTCAAAATGAAAATAGCATAGCTATTTTTGCCCTGAAAAGACACCAATGCACAGCTCCAGCAAAAGCAGTTTCTCAACCATTCATGTTTCAGTGATATTTTAATGGAGCTTTTGAAAAGCAAAGGCAAAAAGGGGTTTCTGCATAAACATGAACAGCTGCAGAATTTTAAAACACAGGTACACCTATGCAAAAATGTGGAATGTTTCTGTATAATAATAGGTATTACGTTTGCCTTGTATCATTATATGGATATGATTAAATATTGTATGTATTTTATTAAATGCAATAATAGAAATAGTAATATAATTATAATAAAATATGGTAATAATAATAATATAATTATACTAGTTATATTATTAATAATATAAAATAGTGTATGTTTACATTATATGCATAACATGATTATGTTATATATATGTAATAATATGTATTAAACTATTATAGGTGCAATATATGCATTATGGCATTACTTACCATTAGTCTCTGATTTTTTCCCTGTAGCTGATACCTGTTTGAAAAAACAAAAACACATTATTAAAATCCCATATAGGCAAAAATTGCTATTTATAACAGGAAAAAAAAAACACCCAGATATCCACACATAACACAGCTCTGCCAAACACRAACATAAAAGTGATTCACTGCTTTCTGAACCTCATTGTGCTTTCTTTTATAGATAAAMAGGTGGGTTAGCAACAGAATATTATCCTCTAAACACTGCCCAGAAGTGTTATTACCTTAGAAGCAGCACCTGGCTTCTCCACTGACTGCTTCTCCCAGAGGTTACGTTTGCCAGAGACATCTCCTGGTCTTAAGTCCTGTATTTTAATGTCAGAGAGCAGAAACCAACATTAGTTCAGGTTTATTTTCACTTGTTAAAGAAAAAGTTAGAATGCAACTTCCTCATGAGAGAAATTGAGGAACATCCACCAGAGGTAAACATTACATTGTCTCTCAGTTATAAAGAATTATATTTCATAAAATAACTCCACATATGTYCATGTTTTAAGACAAAAAACAATCCTGTTGCATCTATTTCATATGGCACAGCCTGGTCTTACCTCAGTATGTTCAACTTAGGGAGTGCAGTGAAGAGTTACTGCACCCTCAGATTTTTACAAAAAAAACAAAACCAAYTTTTTGCAGAAAAAACACCCCACATTTTTTTAGGGGAAGTGCTTCTGCTAGGGAGGAATTCAAAAGTAGCTTTTCTTGGCTATTTTAGATCAAAATAAAAATATTTTAAAAATTATGTTTAAAAAAGAGTTAGAGTTTTAATACAACAGAAGAGCAGATCCTGCTCTACATCCTTAAATACAGATTTCAGCCCTTATCACTGTAGTCCTCCATATCCATTTAAATTTCCATTGCATCCATTGCAACCTTAGGATGTGCCAATCACTAGCCTGATAGAAAAACAAAACAAAACACAAAAAMMCCCCMAAAAAAACCRAACAAAAAWAAAGATGAGGTAAAGTGCTTAAAGAATAGAAGTAATCTCTGAAAATGAGTGTATTATTGAGACTTTAATCAAAACTCCATAAAAATGTCAATTAGATTCTTGGGGAAAAGGAGGGCGGCAAATGAAAACTGCTGGGCAGCTGGACTGATATCTACCTCAGTGCATGGCAAACAAGAGACTCAAACACTTTTGGACATAAGTACTCTCCTTTTCAGGAAGTATTCAATTCCTGCATGGCTTCCAGGTTTCATACTGGCCATCCATAGGGAGGTAAGTTTTCTGCACATGAGAATTTCCACCTGTGAAAAGCTCAGTGATGAATGGAAATGAGATTCCTGCAAGGGCTGTTTGCACCCAGCAGAGACCCTCTAGAACTGATCATAATTTGCTGCCACACAGAGTTGCTGATGATTAAAACTTGAAGCCAATTCTGCTCTTTAAAAAGGCAGTTCAGTAGTAACAGAGGAAGGAAGAAAGTAATTTTGACCTTATCACAAAGCCATTTGCAGGGGACATTATCACAAATCCACTTCCATAGTCCTGAAATAATTTGGGATCTGTGACAYGTAAAACTGAAATCTTTGCTCTGCCTTGAATTTAATATTTTTCCAAAATCCACAAGAATCTYGATGGTCACAAAAGCTTTGAACATTTTTCAGTTTTGGTGGAATGTGATGAGGGTGAGAAGTTATATGCTAAATAAGAAATTCTAGGCTTCCCTTCGATTTATCCTGACTAAAAAAAAGTAAAAATCACACATTATAGATGTATATAAACCTTCATAGTCAATTATAAACAGGTTTACCTGACCAACTTAGCAAACAGACCCCCAAAGAAGAAGAATAGGAGGAGGGCGCGTTCCTTCAAGCAGAGACATTGAAAGAAGAAAGAACAATCTATTGAGAAAGAGGGAAATTAAGACATAGATAGAAACAGTTGGCTGAGGGAAAAACAAGAGATTAGTTTTACATTGTCTAAAAGATGCAACTTAAAAGAAAAGAGAAAAATCTGGAGGCAGATTCTGTAGTGAACAATGCTGCAAATTTCCAACTCCTCTTCAGGACAAACWGGAGTGTGAAATGAGAAAGTGTTTTTCAGGCTGCACTTTTCATAAAGGGCAGGTGAACTGGCAGAAAAACACTTGGCAGAAAAACACTGCACAAGGATACAGGAAGAAATCAAGGTCTTTAASAAAATCCTGAAGTTGAATCATTACCATCACAAACAATTCTCCAATATGGATATTTAGGTTCCTCATCCTTACCCTTCCCCACCCCACAGTTACCTCTTCCTGCTGCTTCCCACATTCCCAGTGTATTACCTGAAGAGCATTTTCTGCTCTGATTCTTGCTGAACTAATGGGCAGGCTAAAGGGCCTTCAATAGGAGTTACACTTAGGCTCATGAAGAATTAAATTATTTCAGTTGTGTTTTAAAACAAACTTGGAAGATTTTTACAGAGCAAGGGCCAAACTCCAAGTGTGTGTAAGTGTGCAACCTGGGGTCTGTGGCTGGTAATTTCTAAATTAATGGTAAGCCTTTACACAGGTGGTAAATTAAAGTCATCCTCTACCAGAGAAGTGTTTCTCTGAGCTTTAAGGTGAGAACTGCCCTGTTTCCTCTCCCCATTTTCTGGCTACAAGGAGTCAGCAGCCAGAGGGCTGGGAGCTGCCAAGAGGACACAAAGCAGAGCTCCTCCAGAGGCCATCAGCTGGTGGAGGAAGCAMCCCCTGCCCCAGGAGAGAGCCCACCTGCTGAAGAGATGGCTGTTCCAAGTTTACTTACAGAAGGTTTTGGAGCAGGGGATTTGTTGCCCTCTGGGGTCTTGGTCAACCACTCATTGATACGACTGGAGACACCAACCTTCAGCCCAGCAGTTTCCTGCAAAATGATAAAATCCAATCAGATTTTCAGAATGGCTTTTTGCCCTTTTTACCATGGTTTAGATTTAAAAGCAAARCCAAACCTGGGTTTAACAGAGAGGTCCTCACTGAGCCTATGGCTTGCTCAGAGACAACCTGTGTGCTCTGAGTGATTTTGTCCCTGTGAATTAAACAGTGCTGCTGCCCTCTAGTTTTCAAAAATTATATACATGGACTGACAAAAACACCTCCACTTTACTGCTACCCCAGTTATAAATGGCAGACATAAACATGCTGTTTCTACCACAAGCCCAAACTCTATTAAGCTAAAATCTTTAGCTTAATAAAAGAGACATCAGTTCAAATCTACTTTCTTTCTCTTGTTAAACTAATTTTTTTCAAGTACACAATAGAGAAGTGGCCTAAATTTTAAAACATTAAATCTTTAAAAGGCTAGAACAAATTAGTCAAACTGAATTGCTATCTGTAATAACCCACTTCAATCCACAGCTCATCTTTTTGCCTATGATAAATGCCCAGCAACTCACATCAATTTATAGAAAGAAAATGTTGCCTTAAGGAATTACACAGAAAAGACAAAGGTCACACAAATACTTCTATGACTTATCTAGAAAATATCATCACTATCCTGCCTATTCAAAGCTCTTCTGCTCCCCAAAAGAATTTTGCCCTACTCAAAGAATTTCTTTGTACTCTGCTTGAGTGACCCAGATGTATTTTTCTAAGATATCTGATGTGGCTCTGGAATGTCTCATAACTGAGCTCAGTAGGTCACTAAATGCTTCCATTATACTCAATATTGCAGCCACACCATCTTGTGGCTTTCTGAGGCCTTCAGGATCCTTTGGGATATCCTTCACCAGTGATGCCAACAGGAGCAGACAGGCTTATCACAGGTACATGAATGCAAGGCCAGGTCCTTAACAATAAAAGCACAATTCTTTACAATCATTAGGATAATTAAAACCTACCTTATTTGGTGTTCCTGTCCCAGAAGGTGATGAGAAAACATTCCCTTTCTCCCACATGCTCTTGATATTACGGACGCCCTCRGCCGGAACATGAAGGTCGGAAGCTTTAGGTCTTGAAGCCTTTGTGCCCTGGGGAAATATTGGGGCCAGTTGGTGTTTGGCAWTGAGAGCTGGATTTGCAGGGTGGTTTGACTCTGGGGAATGCAGCATTTCCATGTGGCTCTAGCACTGATCATGCAAAGACGAGGAGTACCCAGCTCAAGAGGCGCCACTGAGCCTCTCCCCTTTTGGATTTGCACCTTGATATAACCAGCTGTGAAAGTGGCAATCCCTTTTTTTGTGTTTATTACCATTCTAAAACCCATGGCAAACCTTAGCTCTGCACACAGCTTCTCCAAGGATTTAAAATCTTAGCTTATACCTGGCTCCTGGAAGCCTGAGCTAGGGGAATCCCTTTGCAGGGGCAGGGGGAAAGTTTGTTCTGTCATTCAGCATCAGACTGCTCCATCTGCCCCAGACAACTGAACCTCAGCATTCTAGGTTCAGTTGTAATCTCAGCAGTCTCAATATGCTTGGAAAAAGGTGTTCTTTTGAAGAGTGGAGAATTGAGTGTGAGTTTTTGCCTGATATTTTGGGGCAAATGTGGCTTTTGCATGGTTAGTAAAAACACTGGCCAAATTCTCCTTCTTCTTTTCAAAATTCTTGCACATTTTACATATCATAGACTGGATGAGAATAAGAACCTGTATGAGTGATGCTTTGCCTCTCTAATTGCAAAGCAAGGCAAATTTGGCAATTTGTGGACAAATCAGAAACTCAGCAAAGAAAATATTTCAAGTCAGCTGGCAGCTGGATACTGTGGTGTCAATCTCCTATTTTACCTTGGACTACGGACAGAAAAAGCCCTCAGCTCTGGCTCTTAGGCATAGTTGTCAAAATCACCTGGGGTCAAGTTCTGCATTTCAGTGTGATTTTGATTTCCCTTTTGTCACTGCTTAACTAGTTCTCTGTCTCTGCCAAGGAATTTCACTGTGGGGTGGCAGCCAGCGGCACAGAGCCAGTTCCTTGTTCTCCTAAATCGGCTGCTAGGTCAGCTCTGCTCAGGATAACCRTCAGCTCTGTGCTGACAGGTCACTCACCAGCCAAGCAGAGAATGTGACTGTCACTCAAGAGGCTGGCTGAACCCTCCAAAGCTACTGCCAGCTCACAAAACAGCAAATTACAGCATGAAAGGGAAGACTCAAATCTGAGGTTTTGTTTAGATGCATCTCTAGATGTTGGTTACAGATGTGCCTCAAGCACTTTGCTCTTGAAGTCACATTAAAGAAGAGTTTGTGATCAAAAACCCCTGCAATTCTTGAACAGCAAAACAAAGGCTGATTAAAGGCCYCAGAGCCATTAGTAACCAGATCCATTTACTGGAAATAACTTACCCCAATTGCACTAGTGTATTGCTCAAGTCTACTGTCAATCTTTGAGACAACTGCTGTTGTCTGGGTGGGCTTCATTCCACTGTAGGAAGTAAGGAAAAAAAAAGGCAAGAATTACTATTCCATCCACTTAAACACTGCTGTTAGAACAGAACTTACTGTTTCTTTGCTTTACCTCTTTTGAGCAGATTTGTTCAAAAATTCTGTTCGCTCCTCTATCTAGAAAAGAGAGGAACAAAAGCTTTAGGTTTAAAGTTCATAAAGGGTCAGCCTGTGCAAGGCCAGCCTGAAATGTCATTTTAAATGTCAAAAAAGTCAATTTCAAAGAGATGCATTCCAACAGAAATTTCACAGACACACACAAAGGTTTTATAGATAGGAGCCTGTTATGCTACAATTCATAAAAGTGGATATATTTTCTGCATGAATGTTTGCAWCCTACACATTTCTTGAGTGCCTCATATGTAGAAAGAAAATAAATGAACAACACAGAAAGAAGAAAAGGGACGAAGTCTATCTCATGGAAGGGACTGATATGCACAAAAACCTATGTCATCCTCACATCTCCCACACAGGTTCAAGTATGTATCTCTTGAAACAGACAGATAATAAAGTTTTTATAAATTTAATAAAGTTTTTCTGAGCTGAGGGATCAGACTAGGCCAGGTTTGGAGCTCAGCCACAAAGCCTCCCTTACTCATGTGTCTTTGGAGGACATGATCAATTTAAGTTTCAGCTCCAAAAAAACCATCAGTGTAAACTCTCCTCATGTTGAGGATACTGCTGAATGAGTATCTACCAGCTGTTATTATACAAASTGGTATCTGACATTTCATCATTATTTTCTWCTCTGTAAATAGGAAAATAYTGTGATGTCTCCAAGGAGGAAGACTCATGAAAGTCTCATATGGCTTCTGTCAAATCTCTCAATACTTTGAAAACAAAAAACTCCATCCCTGAATAAGGTTTTAAAACGTTTCCCTTTGCGGGGTGGGGAGATGGGGAGTGTGTGCATCTATTTGTATTCAGGGTCAAGAAACATTTTCATCAAACTTCCTCAAGTCTTATCAACATTGCATTGTTCCACTTCTCATGCCAGGCTCTACAGATTCACTTGAAAGTAAAACACATGCAAGCAGGTCGAGGGGATTGAAATGATTGATAATCAGCCTGGCTGGATTCCTGGGGATTCCCCAGTCTCAGCAGGGACTCTCCATTTTCAATTTACTTTAACCGTGACTGCTCTGGCATTCGTGCCTTTAAAACGAGGCAATGACAGCCAYTCCTTTAAATGGTTCTCTTCAGTGCCTTTAGCATCCAAGGCTATCCCAGAACACCAAATCCCACAGCAATCCCATCAAAGGGCATGCACAGTTTATTTCTCAAGCCCTTGCAAGCAGCCAGCTCACTTGAGTGCAGAATTTGCCAAAGGAGCTCACTGGAGGAGCTCCAGCTACCACCCACCCAGCTCAAAGGCACCTCTGAAGCTCTAAAACATACATACAATTTACAGAATCTTTTCCATCGCCAGTTTTAGCTGCCAAAACACGAGCTAAAAGCAGTCCCGAGTGCAAAGATGGGTTTTGCCAGGACAAATCCCCTGTTTCAGTGGAAGGATGTCACAAGGTGGCAGCAAAAGACCGGSAGGAGCAGGAGCCCTGCGCACCCGCAGGGAAAGGTTACAGCTCTCCCACYCAGAGGTACAGCTGGCAATGCCACAAAACCAGCAGGCAAATGGTTCAAAAGTGACCAAACAGACCAAGGATGGTCACTTGAAACACACGGCCTGGCTTCTGCTATGGTACAGTAGGAGTTTCCCCCAGTGCTGATTTCTGGGTCATAACCAGCAGTGCAGCGAAATCATGAGTTATTCCAGCAAGAGCCTCCAGTTTATCCCCAGATAAATATCAGTGAAACCCTGGTGGGCAGCAAGGACAAATAATATGGACTCTCTCAAAGAACCAGGACTYAAGGCAACTGCCCAATAATTCATGTATAGGATCTTCACACTCTTTTTACGTGCAGGCAGGAGAGATGCTTCTGCACAGCAGGAAAACCAGGCTCGAGTGGGCACTGGTGGAAGAGGTGGGAAAGAAGAGGAACATTTTTCTTATGGTTGKAGTAAAAAGAAAAATGGGGTTGTTCTTTACCCACTGGTAACAGCAGTTCTCAGTTACCAGTTATCACTGTGTATTACTCAGTCATCAGCTGTGTTATTAGTCAGTTATCAGCTGTGGGATCAGGAAGAAGTCAGGGGTTGTTCAGAAGAGAAGAGTGAAAAAGCAAAAGCAGAAAGTGTTAGGAAGAACATGAACATGAAAGAGTTAGGAAGAAACCCTCAGAGCTGAGCAAAGCCCTCTGGCTGGGGAAGCATGGAGGGATAAAATACCTTCTGCACATTTATGTGAGGATTTATTCTAGAATATCCTCCTCAAAAGACAGCAGAAGCAGACACTGAATACACCTAGAGCAAACAAACCTCTACACATGTGTATTCAACATAGAAGTCAAACACATTTAGACTGCACAGCAACATCTAAAGGTTATTTACCCACTGCACATCACACAAACTCCATGCAAATAATTTAAAACGTTTGGCACATACAGTAAACAGTATGACAAAATAGATCTGTAAAAGAAACAGGCAAAGCAAGGTGGTTAACATAAAATTCAAGATGTTTTCTCAGTTTTCAGGAAATTAAAATAATCTTTTTACTGCATTCATCTTATCAAGATCTTGTTGAATAGCTTGGATTATGTTCTGTGACCATGGAATACTTTCAGAACACACAAGTACTCAAAAAAGCCAACTCTAATTAAATTAAACCAGAAAGAATGAGTTAACCSACAATACGAGACCATGACTTAGAAACAAAAACCATTGGATATTCCCAGTAAAACTTGTTTCAGAAAAAGGTATTACATGGATTCATAGGAGTTTTAAACTGTGTATTGGATATTACGCAACAGAAAGTTGCCAACGAACCTATCTTTAAAAAAATGTGCCAAGGAGGAAGTGGAATAAAAAATCAACACAGAAAACCCTGTATTTTAATTTTGCCTCATATCCAACATGTGGAAGGACCTAGTGGAAATCCACTGGAGCAGGAGTCCCTGGGAGAGGCTTCTCCTTATCCCCCCTGAGTGGCTCACACAGCCCCTTGCTTCATTAAGCACAGTTATGCTTTTCCCTGCTGTCAGCAKCACCTGAGCAGAATCTGCCAATTCAGCTCAGTTTACCTACCAGACTCCAGTGCTGCCATCAGCATCAAAGAAGGGGGAGAACAAATGTCACATATGCTGCTCTTACCATTCTGTTTTTCCTCTGCCTCGAGAATAGCTCATCTAGGGAGAGCTGACTGTGTGGAGTCTAATTCTTTCCAATAGCCCAGCTRTCAGGTACTGAGAGCAATAATGATACAGGACAAGACAAGTCTTTAAAGAAAAAATTGTCTCTGAAAAGTCCTGTTTTCTTGGTTAGGTGTCAGCCTTGCAGAGAGTGCTGGCTGCCACATCAGCCCCTGTTTCCCAGGAGATATTTTCTCCAAAGACAGGGATATCCCAGCTTCCTGCCATTGCTCCCTCCCTTCAACACCTAGCTGCTTTTGCATTTCTCTAGTGGTGCTGTACATCTCCAAGATATATTAGTATTGAAATATCCTGTACTCTCCTGATTAACCCAGAGAACAGAATAAAAAGACTCAGTAACATTCCTTCTCAAAGAAAATACAAKGAATGAACTTGTCTAAAAAGCAAAATTATCAAAGATTTTCCAAGGAAACGCCATTCTTTGAAAGCATCATGTTTTGCATTAACTAAATTAGGGAAAGGACAAGCTAGAGGCAGATGGGAGGGCAGCAGAGCTTGTTCTAGGCTTTGTCCTTATTTTAAAAAAAATAATATGATACAGGACAGAGGTTGAACAGAAGTTTGGTACCACTGCAGCCCACAGGGTGTCCACCCAGCCCTGAGAAACCCAAGCTGCTTCTGTCCCTGAGCWRGGRATGAACTTGGCCTGTATTTGTTTGGCATTTTTTCTTTTCACTGTCCCCTYGAAAGGAACCAACCCTCGAGCTGTCAYTGAGAGAACTCCACACTGTGGTAGCTCTGCTGAAGYGTTGTCTCAGGTTTGAGGGAAACTCTGGGTTTACCAGTTAAAACAACAGGAGCTGTCAACACTGTGATTTTTAGAGGCCAGACTAGCCAATCACAGCAGGTTTTTTCTAAATATAAGCAGATATGTATATTTTGTCCATGTTCATGCATGCACATTTACATTTGGGCATCCATGAGCTGTGCCATACACGGGGAGGAGCTGCACAGCTTGGTCTCTCAGTTCTGAGTCTGCAAGCCAAGCCAGTCCATGGCCTGCCTGGTGGACAGATGCAGCACCCGTGGGATGGCAATATGCCACACTGCTGCTCAGTTAAGCTCCCCTCTTCCCTTTGTTCTTGTAGTTCCCTTGGCAATCAGCACGCCCTACTTTCTTCATACTGGCCACTCCTATGAACTTCTTCTTCTTCCCAAAAGCTTATCACATCAGGAAGGACAGGGAAGGAGCAAAAAAGGTTCTTTGCCAGATTGTTACCCAGGAGAAGTCAGAACGTGCACATGTATCAGACATTATTTTTACACTGAGCCTCCCTTTTTTCAGTATTAATTCCAACCACCCACCCAACCACTGTGCATTTGGGATTCTCACATGACTCATGGCAGATCTGAGCTGATACATCCATCACAGGAGAAAACCTGTGCCAGATGCTTTACAAATCAAAAGATAAGTTGGGCAGYGCAGAGCAGACAGTGAGAGAGCTGCATGCCAACCAGCTGAGACCAGCCTGGGGAGTCAGTCCAAATTAAAGGTAACAAAACAGACTGTCTTCTCATAACTGGATTTTGACACCAAGTTTCACATCAGGTTAATAAACTCAGATTACTCTCCCCACAGCTCTTGACCACAGGATGCCAAGAAACAGTTTGGGGTGTGAACTTTTACAACATTACAGATCTACACTGGCCACCCACAGACACTGGGCTGGAATCTGCAGAGTATCACCAATTTCTCAGAGAGAGAAACAGAGAAAGAGGAAAAAATATGTAGAGCTCCATATATCAGGTTTTGTAGCAAACAACATCTACCTACAAAGATACAAAACCCAGCATAAAAAAAAAGTACCTTGCAACCTAACAACATTTTAAAAATGTCAGCTTTCCTCTGAAAATACACTTAGAATGGTGTACCTATACAAAAGGTATCTGAAAGCTTTCAGCCTCCTGCCAAGTCCAGTGTTTTTTCACACTTTCCCCAAAACTAGGATCTATATCTTTTTTACTTTGTGTTTTCAAGTAMAATTTCCTCCATTCTGAGCCTTTTGTGAACTAAAGCTCCAAATGTATGTCATAAAAAGCATCTCAATAAACAGAAGAAAAGGAAGCCCTCCCAGGAGGGCTGGGAAGAAGCTGTACACTTATAGTGTCTGTTATAGACATCATCTTTAGCAACCAAAATGGCAAGACCAGGTTTAACTAATCAGAGTAAGTCATGAAGATTTGCAATCTTTGTTTACTACTGTGTGCATTCTCTCCCAGTATTTCAGGTTCAAATGGTCAAAAACATTTGGACTCCGTATTTGCTAGATCTGGACCCAAAAYAGACCCAAATCCCCAGACTGAATCAAAGTGTAGCTAAAGCTAATTTTGTCCAAACGCAAATTTCCACTCAAGAGTTACAGTTTTAATCTCATGGAGCTCCAATTCATGGTTCAATGAGCTCCTACCTGGTTCTTTTCTCTCCCATTTCCCACTAAGTGGCCTTTTTGACAAATGTTTTGGATTCTTAAATGACTAATGACAGAAAATGCAAAAAGGAAAAGAACTTTGAAAACATGAATAGATCTGCAGAGCTGAGAAAATAATAGATTTGAGCTGAGAAAGCAACTAGACTGAATTCCAAAACAATACTCCCAATAATTTCAGTGGGGCCAGGATTCCTCTTCCACGCTGAAAGACCATTTAATTGATTTATCACACTTCTAATATAATACAGGCCACAAAAGACCATTTAGAAATCCTGCAGCAACAGAAGGGTGAGGTTTGTAATTTTTTGTTATGTAAGAAAATGAAATCCAGCCCAGTACTTCTAGATGTTATTTTTAGGGGGATTAGACACAAGCTAGAATTCCCATGCAGGTCAGTTACAATTAATGATGATTAGGCTGAATATGCTTAAGGACAAAGCAATCTGGCAAGCAAGAAAATAACTGTGCMTGTGGAAGGAGGGAGAGAACATTTGTGACTTAATGCTCTTAAGACATCTTTTCCAACCTAAATGATTCTGTGATTCTACTCCAGTTCACAAAGCACTCCTATAATAAATTTAAAACAACACAGTATTATTGCTCTAAGTTTCAAAAATCATTTTCTCAYGGAGGTGAAGATCCATTTTGGAGGCTCTTCATCAAGAAGAGACAGATGCCAGTCWACTTTCTATTTCTAAGCAGGAACTCTAACTTGCAATCATCCCAATGAGTTAAGTCTTTCAGCTAGAGGTTTCAGGCTAAGCCTATCAAAGCATTTTCCTGGGTTTGATTACAAGTATTTCAACATTGCTTTGATGTTGYTTTGGTTTGGACTACAAACCCCACCACTTTTTATGTCCTGTATAGATGCTAGTGRGGAAGGTTACCTTGAGAGATGAACCTTTAGGACTGAAACATTTAAATGGCTTCTTGTCTTCAGACACACCATCTTCTGGCATCTTTTGGCGTTTCTCAGCAGCTTCAGCCCTTCTTCTTTCGATTTCTTCCTTCATCCTCCTCTTTTCCTCCTTGAAAAATACGAATGTTTACTCGTTCTTTCAGAATCTACATCGCCATCACAGGGCTGTGCAGCCCTGCAAACATTTACCAGATTTTTCCAAAAACAGGTTTTTATGCCAGCTGAAATAGTTCAGTGATCTGCCTGAGATTTATAAAGGTGTTAACGCCAATCCACGCCAGGGACAATTAGTGTGGGCTGCTCTAGTGGCTCCTCACAGTAAAGTCACCAAATTCACTGTCATAGAGCTCCACTTAAACAGAGAAAAAGGCTCAAGCTCAGTTTCTCTGTATTCTCATGTATCAGACTGGTATTGTTCTTGTGTCCCTCTACTCTGACACTTACTGTGCCAAGGTTAATATTTAACATGAAAAAATCAATAGGTGGCCAAGAAACCCAGGATTAAATGCTTGCAGATCTCCCTCCAGAGATGAGTTTTGCTTCATGAGCTACAAGTCAAATCAGAAGCCCTCAAAGCAACACCAGGGTGAGCACTGGTCAGTGGGGTCTGACCAGCAGGGTATTGTGCAATCTTGGCATCTGCTGAGTTCTGCTGCAAAGAGCTCAGTACATTAAAGGAATTGGCATTCAGCTGCCAGATACTATCAGTATTATTCATTTACCATTTGTTTTCCAAACAACTAGGATTCCTAAATGATGCACCAGAGACTTGGAAATCCTATTTGTAGAGTCCCTTGGCAGAGGAAGTACAAGAAAACAGATGTGTTGGATACTCAATATTTAAATAGACAAGAATATCTCCCTAATGAGATCTAGCCCATTGTAACTATATATAACATTAGCATTCCAGCCCATCTGCAGCAGATAAATTTTGACATGCACTTTGCAATTCAATCTATATAATGTACAAAGAAAAATCTGTGGCTATAGAACTGCCCKAAGATTCTGAATCCCCAAGAAGATAAGAAATTTGCAGCTATCTCTGAGGAAATCCTGACTCATAAAAAGAGATTTTAGAACCCTGTCTGTCCTAAGGCTAGAATTAGAACATTTTTTCATACCCTGGATGTTGTGGTGTGTTTTTACTCCTAATGGTATGTTGTGTTATTCCCCAAGTTAATGGTYTGGTCCAAATTATACCCACCACCCCATTGTCAATCTACCCTGAGTTCCCTGTCAATCCTACCTGGTGCCAATGCCCTTCAGAAATCCCCTAAAGTGAGACCTCCTATTAGTCCATGTGACCCAACACCTCCCTCCATGTCCATGTGTGGCCCTTCCCTCATTGGAAGATGCTTTTGTGATCTCTGCCTTTCACCCCTATCCAGGATATCTCACATATCTCAGATCAGCTGCTGATTTATCCCCGCCCCTTGAACCTTCCCCATTTAAAAACCCCTCTACACCTATGTCTTTGGTCCCTGACCTTCCAAAGACTAAATCCTTTTGGAAACCATACTAAAGACCTCTCTCTTGTCCTTGCTCCTGCTCTTGAGGATTATCAGCTTGGGCTGTAGAGATAAAGCTGTATCCCAGACTGTGCTGCTTTCTGGGAACAGCCCACTCTTGGCAGGGAGCTGGGAGCTGGCTGGGGAAAAATCCAGCACTGCATCACCTGGATGCTGCATGTTTTACCTCAGGTCTTCACTAGACCATGCTGCAAAGACCTGTTGGCTAACGCAAGGAGAGTCAAATAGTAATTGTTACTACCATATTTTCTGAAAAATCCCTTTGCTAGGAKTTTTTCTCCTGGGAAGCTGAAAAGTCTTAAGAGAAAAATGAAACCAACAATTATTTGATTTGCTTTTTTTGTGTTTTGTTGCTTTGGAATGTGGTTTAAGCATTGTTTAGCAACTSGTCATTGTTTGATTAGTTTCATGTGAATTGTTTTGACTTAATGACCAATCATGGTCAGGCTGTGTCAGTCTGAGGAGAGAGWSTCACAAGTTTTTCATTAGCATCTTGTGAATCCTTCTGTAAGTATCCTTCCTCTATTTATATTTTAGTATAATTTAGCATAACATTCTTTAATATAATACAGTAACATAATAAATTAGCCTTCTAAGAACATAGACTCAGATCCATCATTTCCTTCCTGCCACAGGGAACCATAAAAACACCACAAGTAATAAATGGAATAAACCCAAGTGCAACACTGGGCACTTCACGCTCACCTCCTCTCTGATTTTCCTCTCTGCCTCCTCCTGCTTCTTCTTCTGCTCCTCTTCCTCCAGGATTTTCCGGCGCTCCTCCCGCCTTTTCTTCAGCTCGTCCAGCTCTGCCGCCGCCTCCTGCTGCTTCTCCTTCAGCTTCTCCAGCTCCTCACTCTCGCCCCGGCGGCGCCGCTGATCCTCCAACCTCTTCAGCGCCTCCGCGCCCGGCTTCGCCTCCTCCGCCGCGCCCTTCGCGCCGGAGCGCCTGGGAAGGCAAGGAAAGGGACAATGGGGCCATGTTGTGATTTCAGGGTTTACCCCAGAACCTCGGATCCCTCCCTCATGACTCCCTCCCAGGTGTATCAATCACCTCTCCTGTCCCCTCCCAGCACTGTCTGTCAATCCTGAATTCCAGAAGGGYGTCRAGTGATTGGCAGATTCAGAGGATGCCCYCTACCCCTGGGGGGCATTGGGCCATCCAGGTGTCCTTTGYCCCTTRAGACCTCCTCTCCTCTACCTGGTTGGTGGCTCCTTACCCCTTCCCTCTCTCTGGGTTAAAAGGAACAGCAACCACGCGGTTCAGGGAGCTCTGTKGGAGCTGCTGCTGGATTCAGAGGCCTGTGGGCCAGAATAAAGCTCTGGATTGAAACTCTCCATCAGAACCAACTCCTTTCCTTCACCATCCCCTTAAAGCTTCTC
>JACDOX010000323.1:304983-512691 GCA_014549065.1 Cardinalis cardinalis
AAATGCAAACCATTTTGAGTCCCCAAAGTCTAAACAGATTTTCTTAGAGCTGGCAGGAGGGATGTGGCATTTTCTTAGCATGGTTTATCAGGAAAAAGAAATCCCTGGCTATCTTAAGGCTTTCCTGTTTCACTGCAAGGTTGTAACACCTCCAGCACACAAACTCAGGAACCTCAATATTTTTTTCCTTTGCCTCTCGATCTTTAAATCTGTGTTGCCAACTCACCAAGAGCTGCAAGCTTTGGGCCCAGAGAAGATGGAAGAGGTCACTTCAGACAGACAAAATGATCCMCCAGGCAAGGGCAAACATTTGGCCTTCAGAATGAAGGGAATCAAGAATGTTTGCCAAGATTTTTCTGAGGAAGAGCCACTTTGCTCTCCATCAGCACAGAAGGAAGGTTGGCCCTCAGTGCATTCAGCCTCAATGAAATCAGCAGCTACTCAGCTGATTGAGCCAGTGGCAGAATCTAGTCTGAACATTCTTGCTTGCAGACCTTGGGTGATTGCTTTGGCCTCCTTAAAATGAAGGATATTTASAGTTTTGAACTTACTTTATTCTTATGTTGCTCACAGGTCTGCCCTGACTGGTTCTGCATAACCCAAAATAGCAAACAATACACTGGCAGTAATGATCCTTATTTTCCTCCACAGCCAACTCCTCTGTTTTCAACAGATTGTGGGAAAAACTGTGTTCTCTGCTGTCAACATTGGGAAATTAGTATTGAGGTGCTGGGTGGAGGAAGAGTTTTGTAAGCACCTCTTTGGTATTAAGAAATGAAGCTGGTTGCCAGATTTCAGACAAGGAGGAAAAGGAAAGAAGTGGCCTGTGGGAGCCAAAAACGTCAGAATCATGTGAAAAAACACATTACATCACATTTAGGACTTTTGCAGTCCTGTATGAGAATAGGGAGGAAGGCAGGTGGGAGGGGAGATGGGAAGGGGAAGCCATAAAATGGGATTTTATTCTGTATTTCTCTTACTGACTGACATAGGCCAAAAGAGAGATAACGTTTTTCTTTAGCCTCCACTCCCCTATTTTTTTCTCAGTTCTCACCACTGAAAGTTAGCCAAGTTATATTCTTTCTGAATAGAATCAGATGTATTTAAAAAAAAAAAAGGAACAAAGGACAGTTCCAGACAAAGCCCAATTCTGTGGGGGCAGTTCATTAGAAAATAGCCCTAATTCATGCCTAACAACCCAACAAACATTGGCACCTCTGCTGATGCTGCCAACCCAAATCTTCTACTCAGCTGATAAAAGGTCATTGAAAAGGCTTCTTCACAATTTCATGAAACAGAATAAGAAAAACATAAATAGAAAAAAAAAAAAAGGAGTGGAAACTCAAATCTACATTTTGCCACTAATGCCTGTCTCCCACAGGAAATAAAGCAAATGAAAAAACATCAAAAATATTTTTAGAAAATCATTCTCGTTATTGATGATGTGACCCAAGTTTTGAGCAAGGCCAATTTCCTGCTGTTCCATCTCCATCACGTCTGTCTTTTGGCCTTAGGTCAGGGTGTCTCCAGGGTCTTTTGAACTGCATTTTATTTTGAGAAAGTTTGTTTTTCCCGGCAGAATCATGAGGGGAATGCTGAGATACAATAGCAAATCCCATCTGCCATRCTCAGATTTCTCAAAGTGCCTGGAGACCTTAACCTTTCCTTTGCCTGAGTCAATGTAAAAGAGGAAGAGAGATGCACAAAGAGAAAAATTTTAATTTCTAACTTACTCATTCCTAGTTTCCTGCTAAAAGGAAGAACTTCATTTCTGTTTCATGTATCCCATGCTTTTAGCAGGCAGGATCCTTAAAAAAAATTTTTCACTAGAAAATTGTTATCTTCTTTGAATTTCCCAAAATAACCACAAGACAAATATTTCCTTAAAAAAAAAATCAAACTATGACACAGTTTATAAAAAGGAAGGAGGGAAAAAAAGAAAAAAAACCCATTATTTTGGCTAGGAGTGGTTTTTACCTAACTGGAAAAACACTTTTCTAGAGAAGCCATTAATTTCAATGTTTGCCTTGAAATCAAGAGAGAATCTMCTTCTAGAGCTCCTCTCTTGGACATTTGAGAAAGCACATAAAGCACAACTGGATTGTGCTTTATTTTGCTAATTAAAGATAGGTGGGTAATCGGAAATAGGTTACTACAGTAAAAGTTGAGATCTGACTTTAAAAAATTAGAGAACACAAAATCCAGGGTTTTGTCACTATCGGTCTCTGTGCAGATATTARAAATAAGTAAGGAAGCAAAGTCCCAGCAGAACAAAACCAAGCCTCCTGTCTCTGCTGGGGGAGCAAGGCCATTCCCAGCTGCTTTCAGAACTCCATGATGTTCCTACAGCACAGTGGGGACAGCTCAGAAACTACAGAGCTACAACCCAGGGAACACCTGAGCCACTGCTGACGGTGCCAGCCCAGTTCCTCCACTCAGAGCCCCAGAGATGCCCCCTGCAGCACAAGCAAGGCCAGTTGTCCCTTGGCACTCACCCAAAAGCATTCTCAGTAGGTTTCAGTTTGGAGGCAGGGGGCTCCCGTTCCCCGTTCTGCGCCTTCTGTTCAGGAACGCCCTTCTTGCGATCCCAGACACTCTTCATTTCTTCTTTGGGGGCTTTACCTTTGGCATCCTGTTCAGAACACAGCACAAATCACAGAACAAAACACAAGACACACCAAAAAAGAAGGGAAAAAAAGTCAGAATGAGGCATTCTAAATAACAGCTGAGAAATACAAATTTCTTGGCAAGATTGGGAACTGTCTTTACACTGTTTACACTGTGCTGTAGGGTAGAAGTGGTCTGCAAAGCTCTAAGCTGTGATCAACTGTCRCTTTGCTGTCCTGAC
Source organism: Cardinalis cardinalis (assembly GCA_014549065.1). Classification (NCBI taxonomy): domain Eukaryota; kingdom Metazoa; phylum Chordata; class Aves; order Passeriformes; family Cardinalidae; genus Cardinalis; species Cardinalis cardinalis. The sequence continues at coordinate 307,832 of JACDOX010000323.1, forward strand.
CTGAATTCCAGGTCAAAGCATCTTAAAAATAATATTATCRGTCTTCTGTGAAAGTTGGCTGTGGCCATGGGACTATGCCACCACATTGCTTCACTCTGCAACTGCACCCCCAACTCTTCCTCCCATTGCAGCATCATTCACCTCTTGCTTCTTAAGATTGTGGGCTGCAAACTCTCTGGGACTTGCCAACACATTTTTGGTACCAGGTTTAGGGCATTGSTGCAATAAAATAACACATAACCTCCAACAAATGTCAAGCTTGTTTGACAAAGTTGATGCTCTTTTCAGTGTCACAGCAGAGGGAAACTTCATTACTGCAAGAATAATGGTCAAAACAAAATCATCTTGATATCAGAGCAAAACTTTGACAAAAAGCACAGTCCTGCCTGGGGTTGGTTATGGATGGCATTATCAGATATGAATATTTAWACCTGGGAAGAAGAAAAGGCTCTGGGAAACATGAGTAAAAATTCCCTTTATCCTTAAAAAGTTTTGTCTTATGATTCTTAATGGYAATCAAGAATATTTTATGCATAAATTTTATTCTCCAGTATTTCTTCAGAGTTATGAGCTTGAAGTATTTATCAATAGCACAGATGGCCTGACCCCAGCATGCTGAGTCATGGCTAGATGCTGGTAAAGGAGAATGGGAACTGATTTAAGTTATGCATCCTCAGGTAGAAATATTCTCTGTTTGTTAAGACTACCAGCCAAAACCAACTTTCAACAGCAGATTAAACATTTACCTCCAAAATATTTATTTGCTTTCTCCAGCTCTCTGCTGAAGGAAGAAGAAATACCTTCTGTGTAGAATTCAAATGGAGACCTTTAGAAAATAAACACTTTGGAAGCCTGTTTCAATCCCATTTGCTAACTAGAAAGATAAAGAACTTCTGTAACAGTCCTGTCTGCAACACAGACTTCTGTAACAGTCCTGTCTGCAACACAGATGCACCTTTAAATGTGTCTTAAGATGCACCTTTAAATGAAAAAGTAGTACACAGATTCACACCCCCAATCAAAAGAAATTTCTGTTCTTCCTCATCAAAGAGGAAGAACATCCATCCATGTAAACTCTTGGAGAAGCAAAATCTTAACCTGTAAAGGATGAGTTCAGAGCCTTCAAAGCCAAGATCCTCCTAAGGCTGGTGCAGAGTGAAGCCCCAGAGTCAGAGCCTGACTCGACCTGAGGCCAGTTTGGTGCCCAGAGAAGCTGAGCAATGGATGCCACCATGGTAGCCACACATTAGAAGTGCTCTTAAACCACTTCAGCAAATTTGCTGCTGCTGAGGGAYGTTGAGCACAACCAACAGAGGCATTTGCTCTGCTCTGAGAGCAGCAGCAGTGCAGATTTTCCCACCCTATCCTTCCAACAAGGCCTGGCAGCAGCTCCCTGAGGGACAAGAGGGGAGCTCAGCTTCCATGGCTGTGCATTCTTTGGCCATGATACTGCAAGAGAGGGCCTCAAGGAATGGTCCTGCTGGGCTGAGACAAGCAGGGTTATTCATTTATCCTGCTGAATGCCACCAGACAACATCATCTTGTGGGCCTTCCCAACTCAAATTGGTGATCATGTTCACARCAGCAATCTCCCAGCCCTTCAGCCCCATTCTGGGTGATGCTGAAACAGGCTGTGCTGATTGGTGCAAGATTCCTTGTGCCAGGATGTCTGTGCTGGGGTTTTGAGAGCATAAGATTTCCTTTGCTGAGATTTTCATCAAGACCTTCCTAAGTCTTATTTAAAAAGCCAACCCTTCCAGCTGACTTATGGATTCAGGTCCACTGGGGAGGGTTGTATCTGTTATATCTTAATTGAAATCACTGATAAAACTAATATTAAAACAGTATAGTTTTAAAATTTATAGGTTAGGAAATAGTATTTCAGAAGCCAGTATGATTTATGACAACGTGTCTGCATTTGAGAAAACCATTAACACAGCTTGGCCTCTTCATTCAAAAAGATGGTAAAACAAGATATTACAGAAACATTTCACCTCTTTTGGGCTCAATCCTTCTCCTACTTATTCTAATACCAAAGCAGAGATCGATTAGCAAAGAAGCAGCATCTTTTGTATCTCAAAGGCAGGCAACAAAATAATACCTTCTAACTTTGTCTCACTGCCTATTTAAAGACTAATTCAGCTTCTGCTGAATTCAGAAAGCACTCCACTTGGAGCAGACAGGTGACATTACCTGAACTGAAATACCTCACATGTGCTCACTTGTGATAAATGTCACAAATCTTAATATCAAGCTAGAACAATACCAAAGGCATGGTTAAAAAATTTCCAGCTTGATATTTATATCACCTTTTTCCATACTGCCTCTTTTCTGTTTGATTTTTATGCTATTATTTGAGAGCTGAGATTTCTGAATCCTGAATTTGAACACCTTCAGACTGAAGCAAATCAGTTACTGAGGTTGGGGCCCATCTGGTAGATCTGATTCCTTATTTGGGCTCAGTTACTTGGGGAGTTCAAAGCTGTGGGCATCTGGGTCTGGGGCTCCCCTGTAGAGTCAGCTACCACCCCCAAACACCATGAGAAAAGCAACTGCTGCAGCATGTCTGGCCAAACTGGAAGCAGGAAATACCAGGAGCCTCGCATCATGAGAAAGCTTGGTCTTGTGAACTTCTCAGGTCACTTTCAAGAACTAAAAACTGTGCAGAAGTTCAGAAAAAGAGACAAATTTTTTCTTGCCAAATTAATCAAAACCTGAACTCTGAGGTCCAAAGCAAAAGCAAAACCCGATTAAGCAGATACATTCTGTTCCTCCTGGGTTTTATTCATGGAACACTGGCATCCTCTTAGCTGCATGCACATTCAGAAAGAGACCTCACTGAATTTGTATGTCCTGGAAGGGAGGGGAGAAGTGGAGATGGGAGCCTGATCTTGCCTGATCAATTTTTGTTCACAAGTAAAGAAGCAACGACTGAGATTTTCAAGGCATTTGGAATGCTCAGGATGGGTATTCAGCATTACACTAGAAATGGGATTCTATTAAGTTGTCTCAGCTTCAGCATCCAAAGATGGAAACACTAAAAATCACAAGTAACTTTTATCAGTCTTGCCAATTTCCTGGAATAATCTAGCCCAGTGGGTAGGGTTTAAAAGCATGATGAGAGCTCCAGGGAGAGCTGGCCGGGCTCTGCATAAGAACAAGCAGGACAACTGTGTCTCAAGTTCCCACAAATCAAAGTTTGTGGTCAGCTACAGACTCCTCTTTACATTTACTTGCAGCATTCAAAGCCTGCATGCAAAAGTGAATAGTTGAAACTGGTTCCGTCTTCTTAATATAATCCATCCCTTATTTTTTGTGCAGTTATTTCCTCACTGCTCTCTGAGGGTGTTCCAAACTCATCTGCTAGCTAAGGACCCTGGAGCGGACCCTCCACAACCCTCAATGGTCCCAATCCACCAGAGAGACAGAAATCTGTGCTGTGGCTCCCTTTAAGCCACACAGACCTGCCTGAACCCAAAAGGGTCCAAATTTCCAAGGCTCTGACCAGTCCTTGAGCAGTCTCCCTTAATAAGAATCAGGGGCTGTTTTGAGAGCTGCTGCACTGAACCAAAACCACTGCACAGCACTGAGCATGGCTCCCTGTGTCCAGCTGCACCCTGAAGAGTAATTGGTCCCCAAATCTTATTTACTTACCATACAGTAAAACACCATGGCACCAGCTCCTGTGTTTACAGTGGAAATGCAATGCAGTAATTTTGGTGGATTTTTCTCTTTAAAACAAAAGAAGAATCTTGGGTATGCACAGTTGACATCATGGGGTGTTGCAGCTTGCGGGGGAATTATTAGTTAAGGCAGTCTGTTGGCCAAAGGGCCTAGATTATTATCATTATGATGATTATTATTAATTATCATGACCATGATGATGATGATGATTATTATTATTATTATTAGAGTAGGTTTTGTTCATAGGGAAAAAGTTCACAGTAAAGTGAGAGGAAATCAGAGAAGGGTGATTAGTTGATACTGTCCTGAAAAATGCAGCCCCAGAGGGAAAACCATACTTGTGTTGTTGACTGAACTGAGTTTCCCGAAATATTTGTTTTAAGACAAACAGGAATTGGTCCTAAAGCCCCAAAAGAACAAACTACTTAAGAATTTACTTAATTTTAAGCACTTAAGGAGCTTCATCCCTATTTATTTCAGCAGGATTACCCATGTTCTTGAAGTGGAGCACAAGCTTAAGTACTTTGCTAAAGAATCAACATTCACACATTCACTTATAGGTGCCTTATTTGTTTTCATATCTCAAGTTTCCCTATCACACCTAAATCAGTGGTTTATGAGTTACCTGATCTTGTGTGGAGGTAGCTTGGAGCTTCTCTTCTGGCAGCTTTTCCTTTTTAGCTTCCGCTTTTTCTTCCTCCTTGGTTTTTGGATTTTCAATAATTTATTTATTTTTTTATAACACAAAACCATCGCACCTGTTTGCATTTTTTGTTTCTTCACGCTGTGTTCAGGTACCAATCCAGTGTGCAGCCATCACTCCRTCATGTGCTGCTGTGCCCACACCTCTGTGTGCAGCTGTGCCCCCTCCACCCTCTCCAAATCCTCCCAATTTCCCCCCTTTGGGCCTTTCTCCCTGGCGTGGCATCATGCTCACGTGTCCCAGTACAGAGCCCTTTCTTGTGATTGCATTTAGCACACAGCATTCCTCACACACTTCAACAGGTGCTCATAATATTTTCTGCCAAGATGCGTCTGCCTCCACCTCATGTGTTACTGCATTAGGCCAGTTTTTATAGTAGCTGAGGGGGGAAAAGGCARCAAAAGCACATGCAGAGGTCCGACCATGCAAGGTTTTCTCTGAATGATGGGGTGAGGTCAGGCCTGTTGTGCACTGAATTACTGGTAAGCAGGAGGGGATTTAGTTTTGAAAGTAGAGAGCAAAAGCACAAGTGTTAGTAACTTCATACAGGATCAGATCTGTGAGGAAATTCCAATTCAATCTTTTCTTGCATTACATTTCACACAAACCACAGGTGTCTTATTTTGGTGCAAAATGTTTACTGTACCTGTTTTTTTAAGACAGCTGCTTGACGTTTTTCATCTTCTATTTTCTGTTCTTCCATCTTTTGTTTTTCCTTTAATTTCTCTGCTTCTAGCTTAGCCTTTTCCTCAGCTGCCCTCTTTTCCTCTTCTGCCTTTGCCCTCTCCTCAGCTGCCCTCCTYTCCTCCTCTGCTTTCTGTTTTTCCTCAGCTGCCCTCCTTTCCTCCTCTGCTTTCTGTTTTTCCTCAGCTGCCCTCCTCTCCTCCTCTGCTTTCTGTTTTTCCTCAGCTGCCCTCCTCTCCTCTTCAGCTTTAGCCCTCTCCCTTTCCTCAGCTGCCCTCTTCTCCTCTTCTGCCTTWGCCCTCTCCTCAGCTGCCCTCTTCTCTTCCTCTGCTCTCTGTTTTTCCTCAGCTGCCCTCTTTTCTTCCTCTGCTTTTAACCTCTCCCTTTCTTCTGCTTCCTTCCTTTCTTCCTCAGCCTTTTCCTCATCCCTGAGCTTCTCTTTATCTACAGCATCAGCTACACTTTGCGTCCCTTCAGGCAYAGCATTTGTATCATTGTCTGCTTTGTGTTCCTCTGCATTTACAGTTACTGCCTCTTCTTTATCAGTGGATTTTTCTGCTGTCACATCTACCTGATTTTCCTCTATGGTTTCCTCCTTTGGTTTCTCCTCCTCCTTGTCTTTTTCTTCTTTTTTCCCCTCTTCTTCCCCATCTTGCCTCCAGTTGTTCCTTTGGTAGGATTTGGTAACTGTTTCTGTCTCCTCAACCTCACAGCGTCCTCGGCGTGTTTCAGCCTTTTCCTCTTTCCCCGTGGTCTCATTTTCTTCCACGTTGTTCACTTCTCTCCTGCTGGGCACTGACAAGCTCCCATCTGTGATCGTGGGGTCCAACTCCTTCTGGCGTTCCAGGGCCTCCTGCAGGCGTTTCTGGCGCCTCTCCTCCCGCCTCGCCAGCCTCTCCAGCAGTGCAGCTTCATCATCTGTGGAGCGCTTGCTTTCCTCTCCTGCCACACTGTRTGAAAGGGACAGGCTTGCATTTAAAAAAAAAAAMCACCAAAAAAGTCTTTCTAACAACATACGCACTTCACTCTTTTTAGGAAAAAAGCTTGCATCATCGTTCCATGGTTGGAAAACTCAACAGGTTACACACTTCAAAATTTAGCTRCTGTTTTGATATCTATAGCCATTATCCTTGCCTTAAATTGCTTCTTGTGCTTGGTATCTATTAGCCTTGCCATCACAATTTTGGTTTTTTCTATCAATTGTGTTATGGTCATTGGGAATCTGGGTATATTATTTGTATTATTTATGTGAAACTAAAACGATGKACAGACAGGAAGGGAGATCCACTGTGACAAGTGGGTGGTGATCGGAGTGATATGGTGTAGTGCTTTAGGGGCTGCAGAGGCACTGCTGAGCTGATAGTTGGACTTGATGACCCTAAAGGTCTCTYCCAACTTGGATGATTCYATGATTTTAAGTGTCACTTCCTTCCATAAGCTTTTCTGCTCTTTATACCTGCCTGACCCTGACAATGCCAGGYGAGTGCTGTGCTCTGGAGCTCACACCCAGCACCTTGCAGGGGTGTTGCAGYCACAGCTTGAGGACTGGGTGCCCCCAGTGCCATGGCTCCTGTGAGCAGAACCAGAGCTGTGGCGTTTTGTGATGCCAGATGCCCCCACATCTGAGAGTCTCCATGATCCCTGGCTGAATTACCCCACAGACAGCCTTGAGGACACCTGGATATGTGCCATGAGCCAGATGTGTGATGCTCCCTCCCTACCACGTAGACACAGCCAGGCTGATCCTCGCTGTGTGAGGTCCTTCTTCAGTTTAAGGATGGCCAAACCCAGCACTTCAAACTCAAGCACCACAGCAAACCTCTCCCAGGCACTTCTCTACTCTGAACAAAAACTACCATTGGCTTTTCAGTAAACGACATCAGACATTTACCTGTTCTGGGCATTGACCTCAGATTTCTCTGTTGCTTCTCCTGAGAGATCTCCTTCCTCCTTCTGCCTCAGCCTCTCCTGCCGAGCCCGCCGGCGCCGTTCCCTGGCGGCTTCTTCATCATCGTCATCGTTCCTCTGGTAGGACAGCCTGCAACAGGGACAGGGACACATTGGTGCTATGGCATATTGGACACTGAAAAAAACCACAAAAAGCAGTTTTCTAGAGCACAGTAAGAATGGCTACAGCGGCTGCTCCATGTGCTGTAGTGAAAATAYGCTGTGAAATTGAGATGCATCATTTCAAACCCTTTTGAAAGGTTTTCGTTTGTTTTTCAGAAGAGAACTTGAGAAAATAGTGTCTGTGAAGGCAGCAGCCACACCACACTGGCTGCTAGAAAACACCAAATCCATAAAAGCCCAGCTCTGTAGCTGAGCAAACATCCTCCTAGCTTGCACCATGATCCTGTTGGAGCACTCACAGCAGCATTTGAGCAGACTTGATCAAGCCCGCATAACTGAAACTGGACTCAGCAAAGCAGCTTTTCATCAGTCTCCTCTAAACATCACATGTTGAAAATGGTGACAGAATTCTACATTTTAAAGACTACRAAGCAGGGAGACACAAGTATGACAGCAGTGGTTGGTTCTGAGTGCCAAACATCTGACACCCACAAAATTTTTGTGAGCCCGGAGCCCTGCCAGGCCAAATCGCACAAGATCTCTGCTGTGATGAAAGGCTACAGCTGAGAACCCATTGTACTCATCTGCCCCAACAGATGATTACATTTAGTTTCATCCTGCTTGAAAAGGAAAGCAAGACCTTAAAATCCTAATAATCCTGCRTCCCATTCAAATCTTTGCTGAGGTTATTACTGTGGGAGATAAAGGGAGAGGCCTGCATTCCTCTTATCTTTTTGAGCAGGGAAAGTGAATTAGGAAGCTAACATGTGCCAGACCCAGTCAGGACATTCATTTACTTTGCTTCTGGCAGTGGTCTGGCACATCATGGTTAAGAAGTCCCTCTTCTTTACATAGTCACATATTTAAGTGAGCAGTGCAGCCATGAACATAGAAAAAAGCCAGAGTTCTGCACTGATTAAAACCAAGTACAGATAATGTTAGTTTTGCAAATATTTAAACATTAAAAGCAACTAAATTTTGATTTAGCCATCAATCAGAGTCTTTGGGGCCAAACCTCTCCCATCACCATGTTCTGGTACTACTTTTCTCCTTTGCTGAAAGAAGGGTGAAAGTATAGGTTCAGCAGGGATTCAGTTACCCCAATTTTGCTTTATTAAAGTGTAAAACATGGCTGAGCCACTTGCCAGACCTAGAACRGCAGTTTCATCCTCAGTGCACCAAAGAATTTAATTTCCTACTTTCATACTTTGCTTTAAGAGGTTTTTCTTTATAGAAACAACTCTTCCCAAAGAGAAAGCAAACCATGAGCAGCATGGCCATGAGGGATCACAGTGAGGGATGAGGAAGAAAGGAAGGAGCTGAATTAAAAGCACTAAAGATGTGATGCAGGGAAGGCAAGGAAAAACACTTCCTGCCATTTGTAAGCAACTTGAAGGGCTATCAACATTTTATTTAGGTCTAGAACAGAAAGGATATGAATACAATAATAAACCAATGGGTCTTTAGTTTCCAAAAGAAGGAGACTCTGGAATAAAACTGCATTAGCAAACTGACCAGACACCCCCTTCATTAGTAAGATGTTCTGGCTGCAAGAAGCCTGTGATCTTTTTAACTCTGAAGTCCAGCTGTAAGGCCACAGGAAAGGACACATTGCTCCCAGCCTGGGGCAGCTGGACAATGGCCACAACTGAGTCAATACCCAGTGTCTATAGCTCAGGATTTGTCTTTGCAGTGAGACCACACAAAGATGAAGTTTATTCCACTCTCTGTACCCACACAGAGCAGCCCTACACAGCAAGGAGAACAACTGCTTCTAAAAGCCTCTTTAAAATGCCTTTTTTAAACCACCAGTTGCTCAGCAAACTAAAAAAGGAAATAAAARGAATACTCTAAGCAAAAATTCCCACAAAATTTTATCTGTTAAACAGATATGTACTTCCTGTCCTTGGACAGTTATCACATAGATCATCTGTTAAGAAAGCTGAAAATGTCTCTTATTATGATTCTAAACACATCCATTGCCTTACTACATATCACAGCAGATTCTACAGTGAGCAAGTACACCAGGTACTTTCATGAGAATCACCTTAAATATTCATKTCTGTTCACCAGCAATCATGCAATCTGCCCAGTAACCAGGAAACACTCATAAGAAACAACTAATTGCAGTTTTTTTAGGAGCTGTGTTTCTTGTTTTCTTTGCAATTGTGTTAACCCTGCTTTCAGTGTAAGGGGTGACCCTCATTCTCCCACTGCAACAGATCTCTGCAGCAACCCACCACAAGCAACATCAACTTGGGAGCTCTTCAGAGCTTATCCTCCAATTGCCTACATCTTTTGACATCCTTCAGCAATAGTAAATAAATAATAAAAAGTATGTATCCAAGATTTCCATTCTGTTTATCAGACAGATGGAAATCTGATGATCCACGCTGTTTCTAGACCCTTGGAGMGCAGCCTTGCTGCCCAGCACACACCCAGCAACTCAGTTAAACTCAACTTATATCCATTTGTGGGTTTGCAGGCAAGTACCTCTCCACAAGCAGCTGTTCCAGCTGTCTTAGGAAGTGAGACCACAGCACAGCATGATCTCCACGAGGTATGCCAAGCCTGCTGATACAACTCCCTTGTGGAATATTCAGATCACAGAATATTCTGAGTTGGAAGGGCCCCACAAGGATCATCAAGTGCAGCTCTCAAGGACTGAAGTCCCAGACCTGAAGAACTCAACAACAAATCTCATTAACATCTAAGTCTAAAAATGTTGCCCTCAGATTKAATGGGAGGGACTTTGAGTGAAAAATAAATCTGCTGGGTTGGGAATACAGAYGTGGCCATCTGCTTCAGACCTTTTTCAGAGAAATACAGCACTCTGCATTTTACACCAAACACTGAATTTATGTAAAGTTATAACCCAGCAAGAAACTTGGTAATAGCTGGGATGATCACGGGGCTGAAACCATTTCATACAAGCCAGATTTAAGTGGTTTCCATTTGAAACCTCAAATCAGCCCAAGCATTATCTAAGGCACTTTGGGTTTGGAGTTCCTTGCCCAGTACTAGTACATTACTATTATTTTCTGAATTATGACAGCACTGAAATTTCCTGATCAAGCTCATGGGCTTCTACACTAGGCAATTTATGAAGATTGGGCAAAAGCTGGTCCCCATTCTAAAGAGTGTGTATTCTGATTAAAGAGAAACCTTATAATTTGYAGCACAATCTGCCCTCGGTGAGTCAAAAATAAACCTGATGAACCTAAATTCTTTTTTCATTTTTCACAGGAGTAGAAAAAAAACCTTCCTAATTTGAGCTGGATCCCACWACTCCATTCTAGAGGAGGCAGGGAGAAAGAACTGCTGTGGATCCAAACTCTGACTCCATTTCAAGAGTCAGAAATACATGAAAAAACTCCAAACAGAACAAAAGCCTTTAAGATTTTTAAGTAGTTCATATCTGCCTCTTCTTTCCTCCATGGTTCACTCAAATGTCAGTCTGTTTTTTATGCCTGCAGAAACACCTTGCATCCTCAGCAGTGCCCTCACAACAGGGACTCAATTAGACACAATTGCACCTGCCCAGCAAGCTCTTTCCCACACTGCTTTGTTATCCTGGAGCTTTTACACGTATTACAGATTGATTTTGCCTGTGATCCACCCCAAGAAATGAGATCGTCCATCCTGTACCAAAGTGCTGCACCTCCAACTTGCAACCTAACCCTACTTCTAAGACCTCTGCCCTTCATTACGTAAGACCACAGCAGCTGAGGTGATATCTGTTGATTTGTGTCTCCAGATTTATGTCAGATGGAGGATGTCAGTAAAATGTCCTCAATGACAGATTTCACTGCCAGACTCAGCCTATAAAAGCTGAATTTGTTGGCCTTCTGTGCTCTTAGAAAGTCTTTCTATTTACCCAGGCTCTTCCTGAAAGGATGGGTGGGGTGAGGATGGACTTTGTTAAAATACCMACTGGGGAGTGCTCTTTGTGTCACTGTTGACATTCAGTCTCATTTTATTTATGATGAAATATGTTTTTAGTCTTTTTATTGTTTGCYTAATTTGTGTTATGATAGGCACACTTCAAAACCTGAATATAAACAACTGATCAATCTTCACCTCAAAATAAAAAATAAAACCGTATCAGGGGCACATGCTTCCACAGAGGGCTGTGYCTCTCTCTTTCAAGCTTTGCGTGTYAATCTCAGCTGCATTTCATTCAAGTCATACCTAAAAATGTGCTGAGTGGTGGGGGGCAGTGTGGGGAAAACTGKTTTTTTCTAATCATCCCTCCATCATTCAGTGAGAGCTGCCAGCATTCTGCTCAGACCTGCTCAAGAAGATTCATTTTTTAATGAGGGAATGAGCAGAATTCCAGTCCAAAATGTTCATGCTTCAAAAAGATGTAGTGAGTGAAAACAGGGGATTATGGTGGAGACATGCAGACATGCCACCACAGTTCTCCATCCAATGTTGTGCATGAATGGTGCTTTTAACACCCATATTTTTCACATATTTCTCAATTTGAYGTGCCCCATTTTTTTTTCCACATTGAATGTAGGAGAGACAAGTGGATAAAATTAACCAATGGTGGGRATGAAACCCAGACAAATTAAAACTGGAAATTAAGCTGTTTTGAACAGTGAGGATAATTACACACACAAGAAATGATGGAACACCCATCTCTTGCGTCTCTGCATTAAGATGGATGCCTTTTTGGAAGTTTTTCTACAAAATAATTCTGATTTTTGGGTTCATTGTAGATAGCTTGGTGAAATTCCACTAACACTTATGCATAGGAAGTCAGACTAGATTATATGGTGGCACCTGCTGGACTTAAACACCACAGCCTTCCATTTACAAACAGTTCATGTTTCTCATTTTGCCCACAATTTATCTTTTGTCTCAGAAATATTTTTACTCTGTTCATCCATCCATTCTCTACAGGTACACAGCCTATTCTGAGCAGGCAWATTACCCAGATATGCCCATGGTTATTGGGCCAAAACAGAGACTGATGCACCTTTCAGTGTCTTATSTTCTCCTTCACTTCATTTTCATACTGTGTTCCTCATACACTTTCTTCTTTTTCATAGCTCCAAAGATTTCAAGGATTATTGGTTTTTTCTTATCAAATATGTTTTCAGAATATTTTTTCTGTCAGACCTGACATCCTTAATTTCCTGCCATACCTTTAGAAGCATTTCTTCTACTTTAAGCTTTGATCTAAAATACCTAAAGGCTAAAACTTCTGGCCATTTTAACAGGATTTTTTTGTTTCAGCTGAGCAAAACCTTTAGATTATTTACTTTGGTTAAGGACTTGGCTAGGAGATTGTTATTTTGTTTACATGACAAAACAGTTAAGCATGGGAAAGAAAAGGTCCTCTGAGAGGTTCAGTTTGTGACTTTTTTTATGGTTTCTTTTTTTGATGTTTTTGACATTTGGGTTTTTAAGCAGGTAAGGAAAGTGTAGGTGCATTCATCCCTCTAATAGTGTGATTCTGAAATCCAGGGTTCAGGCCATCCACATGGAAGAAGGAAGGATAAAAAGTGATATGCAAAGTAGAAACCACAAGGAAGAAGGACTCCATAGTGACAACAAAAACCCTTGGTGACTACCAAGTAATTAATGCCAAAACCGTCAAGAGATTTGATTTCTTTGCTGGGGATACTGCTGATGCCTCTAGGAAAGTCCCTGGCTTCCCAAATTACCAGCTTCCATTAAAAATGCAAATTTCAGTTTTGCAGATGTCCAAGATTTCCAATGCCCTGTCTCTTTTCCTTTTTCCTGCTCATAACAGCAGAGTCCCTTTGGTTTTAGATTCAAGCCCTAAACCTGGGCCTCGCAGTTAGATCCATCTGTACCACCACAGCATCTCTCTGCACAAAGGCAGAATGACTCATGCACCAGCCTATTTTTCTTTTTTCCTTTTTTTTYCCCCCCTCCCTTTCCTCATGGCTTAAAACTGATGATCTGTTTCATAACATGAAATGCAAGCAGATTCTGCAACCACAGCCACATAGCTCTGGTAAATTGCCTCTGAGCACCTCAGCATAAATCCAACACAGGGCTGCAAACATGAAGGCTAAAACCCTTCTGCTACCGAAACAATGTCAAATTTGCCTCCAACGTATATTATATTTAGATAAAAGTGCTTGCTGGAAATGTACCAGGGGGAAAGCACATAATTCTCTCAATATGTGAAGCCTAATGCTCTGCAGTTTTACTGCATAACAATAGACATGGCATTGACCTGCCAGTGAGCAGAGCAGCGTATCCAATCTGTTCTAATTTAGAAGTTTCACATGGAAAAAAAACACAGAAAAAAAAAAAAAGAAAGCTGAAAACAATAATTGGCCTTCTACCTGATAATTTTTTACTGTTTTCCTTGAAGCTTGGTGGAGTTCACCCAGATCTCTGTTTCCCTGGCAGATGGCAAAGATGCAAAAAATTGCACAAAACAAGCTTGCTTTTCCAAACGTGAAAAAAGTGGGAGCAAATCCCAATCAGTGTGCATACCACTGTGGTTAATGTGGTATTTGTTGACTCTGGAGCAAATTGCTTGCTGCCACCACCTCCAGCTTTTAGTGCTTTATTGCATATAAAATCCAAAATAATTTATGCCACMGCCTTACCCAGTAAGTAATATTTCAGGCATATGACTTGAGAACAATGGGCATCTTGCCTAGCTGAGGCATAAGTCAGCCTTTACAAGATTTGCCCTAGAATGCACAATCCACAATTTCTACAAAGACAAATAAGAAGTTTTCTTTCTTGTGGTTTTGGGCTGCTATATTTAATATGGCTTTCAAGGCAATTTTATATGTCAAATTGCTAGCTTACTGATTGCATCCAAAATCAAGATCTAACTCAATGTGCTTTTTAGCCCAGTAGCTACAGCAGGCAATTTGTATAAAAATGTAGTTTCAACTTCAAAAAAAAATATATCTGGTGTTAGTTTTTTTTTTATTTCAAAGTCGCATCCTCGGAAATTAGCAAACAAGAACAAATTGATKATTTCAGGAAAGCACAAACTGAATTTACAATAAATCATGTATGAATTCCTGACCTGGAAACCCAGCCTTCAATTTCATCTGCTTATCTACTTTCACCCTGTTTACCAGCTTTGAAGGSTTCTTCAAAGCAGCACTCTAGAAAATAAAGATACTCTTAACAAAYCAATGCTTCCACTTCATTTCCTCCACAAAGATCAATAGGATTGCTGGATTTTAAGAGTGCTGTATTTTAAAAGGAAATGCAGGACCATGAGGATAAGGTCTCATACACACAAAGCTTTAATTTCAACCTGCTCTTGCTCCACTGAATATCATGTAAGGACAWAGACTAACAAAGTCAACTYAGAGAATCACTTATTTGAGGAATGAAACATTAATATCCAAACCAATCTCCGTCACACACCCTAATCCTCCATCACCATGCCCAATCTACTCACAATCAACTTCCAGCATAGATTCATTCACCATCCACCCTGACAAAACAAGAGATTTGTGAAACTGGAGATGGMACAAGGCTTTGGTTTTCAGAGATGACAAATTTCTGAGCAGAACTGCCTTTTGCACTCCTGCAGTTTCTTCTCTTTGCAGGSCATAATGAAGAACCACAAGCCAGGACTCTACAGAGGGCAAGTGCTGAAAGGAAGAAAATTCCCAGCATCTCATGCATTGATATCCATGGACAACACCCACCAATAGTGCTGGAGCCACCCTGAAAGGAGTTTTCTCATCTATCACTGAGATGCTGCCATGCCTGGTATGGATCAGATTGTGGATGGCTTCATATCCAAACCAGAGGTCTCTGATTTAGGACTGACCCTGAAATTCACTCTGGATTTGGGACAGAGATAATAAGTGGGGCAGGGAGCAGGAATGTGGAAGCAGGAATAGCAGACTAAGTCTGTAGCACAGGAACAAGAAATGTCCCTGGACTGTGGAAAGGGAGAAAGGAGACAGATCACAGCAAATGGATGAGAAGCCTCCATCCCTGCAGTGGGGGATGGAGGAACRTTGATAGAGAAATACTGGGAGAACAGGGAAAAGGGAAATAGATCCTTCCAGGAACAGCAAGGACAGGGCAAGTGGCTGTCACCAACATCCAGCCAGCTCCGGAGGGCCTGGAAAACTGAAATCCTCCATGAYTGGCAGAAGGGAAACTGTGACATAGGAGGTTGTGACTACACAGGTTACACATCACTCAGTAACCTCGAAGAAGTGTTCTGTGGTCTGAAACACCTACAAACAGCCAGAACCCAGCATTTCTGTTGCTTGTTCCATTGAAGGTATAGGTTTTAGCATTAGTCTGGTCTCTGTGCAGCATCAAAACTGCTGTCTTTCCCAGGGGCCTAGAGATTGTCATTAAATGACTATTGCTCAGAGCCAGGCAGGTCCCTGGGGATGTCTGCTGCAGCTTTCAGAAATACACCAAACACTGTGCTCACCAACAAASTACAAGGCATGTACAGGGAGTCTGGAAAAATAATTTTACTAGATAATTATTCAGATAATAATAGAATAATCTTTTTTTATCCATTCTTCCCAGCACAAAATATGCAGTAGGAGGACACAGCCTGAACATAGGACAGCAGACGACTGAAACAAATGCCACAAACAGGATAGCAGACAAAACGCAAGGCCAGAACATGCACCAAAATGGAGCAGACTGTGAACCCTTATGCTAACTGAAATAAACCACTTGAGGGGAAATATGGCATTACAAATACATCCAGTGTTAAAACATGTGGTGAATGGAAAAAAAAAATTAATGAAAATCAGATGTCTCAACATTTTCTGGTACTGATTCCCCACGCACGCAACTCACGGATGCTGTGCAGGTGTGGATTTTGTTTCAAGGGAAATTCATGGCTGTTTGCTTTTAGCATGGGCAAGCATCTCTCTCTTTCTGAGGTGTTTAAGAAGCCTACTGTCAACAGCCAAGGTGATTAGGAGACACTTTCAGTGAGTCAGCAGAGGAATTATTAGTGCAGATCCCGTCATTTGCTAACAGGATTAGGGGCAGATACATTCCATGAATCCCTGTGAAAGCTAATCCTGATGTGTCTCTCACCTTCATGAAAGGTAAAAAGAGCCCTTCCATAAAACAGGTCTGTACAGATCTGCAGGGTCATGTACAGCACTTTGAACAGCACACTAATGGTACAACAATTTGCAGACATCGTATAACAGCACTGTGCAAATTAAACAGCTGGAGGTTTGAAATGGAGCCATTGTAACTACACCCACACAAACACAATAAAATATCCTGGCTTTATCCTTTCAATTAGTTTTCCCTTAGATGTGCTTGTTCTTCTCATATTGCTTCACTGGAATCCTTATTCCAGAGATGTTACTCGTAAGAAATTACCAAACTCAGTATTGGAGATTCTGTCTGGAAAGCTGACTGAGCTCATGAGAGCAGATTAATCACACTGCAAATACAAATCCAAAAGCCACTGTTCTTTAAAAAGTGGGAGTGCAGGGGGGAAGAACAACCCTTTTCACAGAACTCTAGCATCCAACAAAAACCTCTTCCATTTAAAAGACTCACTAACAAATTATCCACAATTTATAAGCTGTTACAGAAGTACCCAGATAAAAACCAGGAATCGCTAGAAAAGAACAATTTGCTCGCCCTGAAAGTGTTCACAGCCTGGAAACTTCCAAAGAGCCATAGGCAGCTGTAAAGAGGTACCTAACACAGAGAAAGTGCCTGTGGGGATATAGGGACAGGGTGCAATATTCAGTGTGATTTCAGACCACAGCAGTTATCATGGCACCCTTTTTGTTGTTACTGCCGATAATTTCAGTTTCATTCTGGGACAGCAGTTCCACACAGGAAGCCAGTCAGTAATTGTAATATTTTCAATAGCCAGTCCGTTGCAAAATGCTYTACACAGGTGGGCAACAAGACAGGAAGGACAGCAAAGAGCTGCTGTGATAAGAAAGCAATGCAGCCACTGGAAACAGACTGCAAGGGCTGCCAAAAGAGGATCTGATCCCAAAGGTGAGARGAGACAAGCCCTGATCATCACCAGTTCCCATCACCAAGAAGCAAAGCTGTCTAACAGATTCAACTGACATTTTTACAGAGAGAGCAATCAAGAAATTCATCATTAAATGTACACACCCACAGATGTTTAAGCCAAGGCTTCTGGTATAATCCATTAGATTCCAGAAGTGAATGCAGACTGATGGCTATTTCCCCTTGTTATTATACTAGTTCTTGGCACTGGATAAATTCTTTCCATCAAAAGATCCCAACATGTTTTACAAATGTTAAGCAATCYTTGCAACCCTTCTGACTTCTGTGTGGTGAGTACTATGGCTGTTCTAACGCCAGTTTATGGAATGGAAAAACAGATCTATAGATGAATGTACTACTTTTAGTCTAAACAGAGCAGATATGGCTCTCTTTTGGCTGCACTACTTCACACCTGCTCCAAAAACTTGTKGAAGCTACAAGGAGCTCTTCCAGCAGGTTCTTAAGGGAGYTGTTGTGGGCATGTGGACTCCTTCCTCCCAGYCCCATCCCCAACAGCTGCACTGTGCTGACTTCCACTGCTGCTCTGACAGAAAGTATCCTGAGATAGATATTATCAGGATATCCATATCCTGATCATGTCAATGAAAGCCACTGACAGAATTATCCTGAGATGTCTTTTTCTGGCGTACTGAACAGAGACATGCTCCCCTGAGCTCTCTCTGATCAAGTGATGGCCTGGCTCTCCTCTACATTTTAAATAAAGCCTTCTGTTGCTAGGTATTTCCAAGTCAGTAGTCTACATTTTTAAAAAAGAGGTGTGCTTGCTGGGAAATAGGAAAGGAAGGGCCAAAAGCAAGTTTAGCCCAGGGGATCCCGTGGCCTTGTCACTGCAAAAGCACCTTGGACTTTTCACAGGGGTCAGCAAGGCTCAACACAGTCTGGAACCTTCTGAAGCACTTGGTTTGGAACTCAGATACCCTTAAATGCCTGAAAGTATGAAAGAAATGGGGTAGAGGATCATCACTGGGAAACAAGGAGTGGAAACAAGGTGTGGCCTGCCGCCACACCCTTCTGCTTCTCAAGCTTCCACAGGTACAGAAAGCTCAGCAGGACTTGGTGAGGCCGGACTCCCAAAAGCTGATGGAGTGAGAAAACCCCAGCTCTGCACTAGAGATGTTTTAGTCCTAGAGAAACTGCAGGAAGTCACACAGGAATGCCTCTGTGCATTTCCACAGCTCTCAGTGCTCCCTCTTTGGTCCCACAGGTGAGATGGRACTGACCTGAATTCCAGCCAACCCTGCCAACACCAGCTCTTGCAGGACTTGGTCTTGATTCAAAGTCAAAACTTCACCTCTCTCACCTGGACTGCCAGCCAGAGGGGTTTGGGCTGTCACTGAGACTTCTACAACATTTGCTCAGCAGATGGATCCCCAGAAATAGCACCAGAGAGCAGACCTTACACTTGATCCAGCCAGGCACTGCTCATCCAAGTATCCTCCTTCCAGCAATCCCTTGTAGCCATTCACAGACACACACCAAGGCCATTGCAAGGGAGATGCAATTCCATCTATCCCTTTACCAAARTTCTCACTGAATTTAAGTCATGCAGCCGGAAAGGCACTGGGAGGGGCCAAAACCCAAGCATTGGATAGTAAATTTACACTTAATATACTTTTGTGAAAGTACAACRTTTGTAAAGTGAGGATTTGGCAACGTAAAATGACAAATACTTGGCACAACATAGAATTAGGAGAAGTGTAAGAGAATTTGAATTCCTACTCACACAGAGTGTGGTCCAACCTGTGAGATTACTGAGTAAACAAGAACATGGTCATCATCTCTCTGAAGAAGATAAGCTTTAGCAGCTACAAGGTAACAAAAAGGTCTAGGGATCAGCAATACTCTAAATTGGAAAAGTAAGTTAGGACTCTTAATTCAAGCTATTTTAATTCTTAATTAATTTAACTCTTAATTCTGTCAATAAGGTGCTCTTGGATGTACTTAGGGATGCTTCTGCCAGCTCAAAATGACCAAGAGATAGACTGCCAGTGTTGGTGCACAGCTATAATCACACACAAACAGGTTTTCTGGACATTTKACCAAAATGCCACCACCCAAAATTGTTCAGGGGCAATAAACGTAGGGCTGGGTGGGAGACACTGTCTCCTACCTCAGCACTTCACAGGGTGTTGGGTGAACTTGAAAGACAAGAGARGAATCCAGGTATTCAGGTAAGTAATTAACCCCATGGCTCTCCCAAAAAGCCAAAGGACCAAATGCACAAGAAAGGAATATTTGTTCTCAGYTGAATGGGCTGCAAATTATCACTAATGCACATGCCGTCAGTGGGAAGATTTCACAGCCATAAAGATAAGGACTATGGGAACACCAAGATAGCTCTGCTACAACATTCAGARAGTTTTGTGAGTTTGGTAAGTCTTGAGTAAAAGCTACGTTTTCAGAGAAACTGCTTTGCTACAGCCTTTATGGCAAATTTAACAGAGGAGCAAGGAGAAAATTAGTCCTCAAACTTCATCTTTCTAACTAAAGTAAACATTTAGCCAGTTTTGGAAACAGATGTGGCCTCTGCTAATTAAGCTTTTGGGCTTTCTGCAATCCTGAGAAAGAAAACTGCTGACATGATGTGTCTGACCACTCCTGTTCCAGGAGGAGGGAGATGACTAAGGCCAAGATGCACAACACCATCTTACACACCCAGAGCACATGCCAGTGATTTTCCTCTTGCAGGACAAACAGAATCCTAAAAAAAACCCCTTAGGCTTCACAGAGGAAAGATAACTGTTATACAGAATACACACCCTCATTTAAAATTTGAATTCTTCTTTTATAGACATCAGTGTGCAAGAGAATACAGTAAGAACACAYTGCATTTGGGCTTTGCAAAACAATCAAATAAAAACTATCAAGAGATGACTGAAAGGGGAAAATAATAAAAGGAGGGAAAGGAAACACATGAAAATGGAGAATGTCTCTGTAGCTCATGGGAGCTGGAAAGCCAGGAACAACCTGAAAATGACCCAAGAGACTGCACAGGTTCCACCATGGCCATGTCAGTGTGTGATGATGGCAGCACACATCACTGAGTCACAAAGTGACACCTTTGCTGAGTCACAAGCTCCACTAAATMAGGTACAACAAAAGTACAAACAAACAAAAACAAAACAACCAAACAACAAAAACCTATAGCAAGGAAGGAGCCAGGACAGTGACAGTTGTGATGTTAAAAGGTATTTCTGAAATCACACTGCAGCAACTCCAGTGCTGAACRAATTGCAGATGGAATCTGGCAAGCCAAAAAAACCTCCTCTTCAGAAACATGTAATATATTTTTATGCTTAAAAAGGCCTGTGGGCAATTTGGCTTCAGCAAACCAAACAGAAGCCAGAATTTTACATCCTGTACTGTCAAGTGCATTGGTCTCAAGGACACACCTCTAGGACAGGCCTCCACATTTCCAGAAGGATCGTGAGAAGAAAAACAAATGCACATGGATGGCTTCTCCAGGAGATGTTTCCTCAATTTTTTAAAAATACATAGCACACCATTTAGGAGATGCTTCTCAATAATGTTCAGTCTGGAACCAGAATAMTCTTTTTTTTTTTTGTTCTGTAATACAGCAACATTTGCCTCGAGGACCTGCAGCAGGACCAGATCCTGCTAAAGAGAGGTATAAAGCAGATTGAAAGAGATCTGAAAAAGATTCAGAGTTCAGAGTGAAACTTCTTGCAGAGAGYTATTCCTCTCCAGTTGGTGTGCCAGGTTCTGCTGGAGCCAGTCTTGCTCATGAGAAACTGAATATTTCTCACCGTTGCTTAGTCAAGGTATGTGGAAAAGTGATGAATGGAAATTAAAAAAGAAGACAAAGTTAGCCAAGTCCCTGATCTTCAAGAGAAATGCTGGCTGGTGAAGGGTCTGAATGCAAACAGGCATCTTGCAAAAAAAACCCCAAACCCTACAATCCCCCCAAAGGGGGTTGTCTATTAATCTTTTGGGARTAGCCCACACCAAATGGTGCATCTGTATATTTTGCTTCTTGTGAACTGGTACATCCAACTCCTGCTACTAAAGCTGTTTATTTTCCTTTCCTGCTTTATTATCATCCATTTGTCTTTCACATCCTTTCCATACAATAAGCTAACCTTAGTTATGACAGGATATGTACTCTAGGATTACTATGGTGTGAGCAGAGGAAAAAATTGCTTCACAAGTGATGCCAGCAAATGTACAGTATTCAGAAGAAAATAAGCAAGAGAGTGACAGAGAAAACTGGGTATTAGTGACTAAGTTAACCATTATTCCTCCTACAATCAAAGAAACACACCAGAGCACCAGGTGGAAAGGGGGCAGCCACTTTACATCAGTTTCAGTCTCCTGATGCAGCACAAAGTGAATTTAGGCAGAGCCAATACTTGGCTTAGTATTCTTTTACCAAGAGATAAACAGACTGAGGAACAAAAAACCCAAAACTCCAGCTTCTGCCCKCATTTGAAACTTTGTTCACCATAATTCAGCTTAAAAGTCAAGGAACTACATTGAGTTCAGATGTGAAGCCTGTACTTAAGCCTGGGATGTGCTGCTCATCTCTGGAATTCAATATGCACATCCAAAGCAATTGGAAGGAAAAAACAGATGAGCCATCAGCTAAACCTTGTAGCTAGTACTTTGCTTCAATAGTGGGTTTTGGAGAAGAAAGAAATTGGATTGAAATACTTTGGAATACAGTGTGATTTTTCTGACAGCTTCACAAACTGCTTAAATGCTTTAGAGGTAAAAAAAACCACACATGGAAAACAGTTTTCCAAAGTGCTCGCTGTTCCCCACAAAGGTGATTACAGCATTGCACTGCTGGACTCGCAAAAATGTCTCGTTACCACATCCAGCTTGAGTGTCAGAGTGAGACTGCACAGCAGSAGCTGAGCACTTGTGAGAAGGAGAAGGAAGAGGGGAGGGCAAGGCAAAAGGGGGAGCGGGGGAAGCCCTCCCTGCCTGCTCTGCAAAAGGTTTGAGCTGCAGAAAAGAGGAACTGTGTCAGCAAATGCCAAACCAATGCGGTACCTGCCAAACCGCACCTTATCCCTCTCAATCAGCAAAAAAAATTATCCACTGCCTGATTTCTCTTACCTCACCAATAAAGGGCTGGTTTTTTCCCTTATTAGGACAGTCTCCATGCTGTAAAATTCCGGCTCTAATAAGTGCCTTTAACAATATGTGCTGCACATCAGCACAAAAAGAAAGCAGCTAATAAAAGGAAAGCACAGAAGGAGAATAAAAGGGCTGAGTCCTAAATTAAAAAGGACAACATCAGCTTAGCTTGGGCTCCAAAATTTGATCATAGATTTTATGAAATGAAGAATTAAAATTGGAATGGATAAATGTAGGAAGGCTAACATTATACAGATATATAATTATAAACTTGGCTCTGCAGCCACTTACACATGCAAGCTGCCTTACTGAACTCAAGGAGACTTTTTCACCACATTTAAGAGCTTACACATCCCAAAATATAAATCAAATAGTCAGTACATGAAAATAGTGAAAGAAAGGGTTTTTAAAATGTTTTGGGGTTTTTTTACAAAGTAAAATGTGGGTAGAGTGAAAAGTTACAGTAAGTTGARCCTCTATGTTTTAATTATTTCAATGACTGATGGAAGTGTTTTTCTTGGTTACATTTTTAAGCATTGGATTTAATTTACTGGACATAATTGACTTCATCTGCTTTATATGGAAATATGTACATATATATGAACTGAGAGGCAAAGAGGGCCTAAAGTAATCACCAGAGAATTTCCCTGAGTTTTTCCTGTTTTACTCTGAATTGGGAAGAGGGTGGATGGGGAGTGCAGGCTTGGCAGGAAAGGGGAAGGCAGGGGTATGAAGGAGCAGGATAAAGCTCCACTACCCCCATCCTCCACTGGTTGAACACCTATGCCAACAGTGTGGCTGTGGAGGAGCTATCTGGATTTAAGATCTGCACTAACAATGAATTTTCTAGTTTTGCTGAAGCAGAAGCAAAAACCCTTGTCAGAGTGAAGTGATATGGAAAATGTTCAGGGCTGGGTTTGTTTTTTTTTAAATTCAGTCTGGAACAGGAAAGCAAATCTTTCATGTAAGTTTTTTTTTCTTTTTAATTTTCTCTTTGGAATGTAGGTCAATTGGAATCAAAAGGTTTTCAAAAATCAGAATTTTTTATTTACAAAAACTCACTAATTTCTTRTGTAGAAAGTGTAGAAAAATTCATTAAAAAAATAAGTATTTCCTATTCTTTTAATTTAGACAAAGCCAATTCCAGAAACCTGACATGAACTCATAACCAGCTCTGCTCTGAGCCATTCTGAAAGCATTCTGGCCAAAACTCTCCCATATTTTCTAGGTTTTACTAAATTTACCTTTCATCAGAAGCAGTTCTCACAGCTCATTTCAGGCATTTGGATTCACAGCAAGTTCCTGGCTTGAACCAAGGCTTGCACAGGGTAGAGAATTTAGCTCAGAATTTTCATGAAACTCTTCCAAGTCACTTGTTCTCTGACAAAACTTTAGATGTTTGATGCTCACAGTCTCAAATTAAGACTGAGGTGGATACTCCAAACTCCACTCCAGCTTTGTGCTCCTGAGAGCTTTTCTTATGCTGAAAACATCATCTTTCACTGAGGCAAGAAGGCTAAAAATCTCAGATGTTTCCCTATAGACTTGTCCTTTCTCAACCACACAAATTCCCACTCAAAAATATTTCAGTTCTTTGTGTAGACTTGTCCCTGCTGGGAAAGAGCCACTTGCAGAAACTGAGACTGGGATTCTTTGCTTCCAAATGAGAGAAATATCCTCACTACAGGCAAACATCCTTGTGTGTCTTTTCTGTAGTTACATTATGTCCTTCTTGTATTACCTCGGCAATGTGAAAAGGCTTTTACAAATTAAGGATTCAGGCCTTTGCCCACTGGGGAACAGGGATGAAGAGCATGGTCAAAAGAGAAGAAGGGGAGAGCTTCGAKTGAAAAYTATCAGCATCAATTTTTGGAGCARAATTAACCAGATAACACAGTGCCASCAACACCACTGCTATTTGTGGAGGAGTCCTCTTAAACCTCTCTCTTCTCCTAAAAAGTTAGCTGATATTGGTCTTGAACACCCAGCCAAGACACAGAAAAGATAATGTACAATACAAAGAAAATGCTGCAAAAAACTGAGCTTCCAACAGCCAAACTGAAGTTTGAACAGAAGTTATCATTTGCTGGAAGAAAATATTCTACCTGTTGGCAAAGAGAACTTCTGTTTTCTCTAGGAACTTGCACAGTAAACACTTTAGTGTCCAGCACAGCGAGCCAAGCCAATCCCTATACATTCATTAAACAGACTTCATGTTTTCAGGCCAACCAGAATTTCTTGGCTCCACTGAGAGCTTCTGCTTTTAATTTCTAGTGTATCATATGCTAACAGGATTATATTCAGCTATTTAGCAATTACAAAATTTTCTACAAATACCACAAGTCCACTGAAAGCACAGAAAATATCTTTAAACGACGCAGATGAAATGATCATAGAAAGGGGCCATTAGAGGACATTTGCAAGAAGTTAACAATCACATTGTACCTCATTCAAAATAATGCAAAAACAGCCTCCTCCTTTTCCCTGGAGAGTCTCCAGAGAGTGAACTTATAAGGATTTTAATACTCCTTTTCTTTTCCCCTGCAATCTCCTGAGAAGCCATGAGCCCTTGGAGTGATTACGTTATGCCTCAGCCTGGGAAGGGCAGTGTTTCATCATGTATTTCTCTGAGCAATGCTTTGAAGAAACCCTTTGTGGGTAATGCTAAAGGTGTCTTCCCTCTTTTGGCCTGAGGTCATGGAGATGTTTTTTAYAAGGGAATAAATCAGTTTCCAAGTTCTGGCCACTCATTTGATTTCTCTTCSGAGTCCTTGCCAAAGAGAACTTTGCTTTTATTCTCCAAGCATGCTACTGTGAGTCTTGACAAAAGAAACCCATGTCTGGTTTTCAAGGTGTGTCTGCCTTTGTTAGAAGCTGTTACAGGACCCAGGACTCTCAAAATACAGGAAAGCAACACTACAGTAGCTACCCATACTTCAAGAGACAAGGATTGCTTTCACTAAGGCAGAATTTCACTGATTTTAGTGAACTCATGTCACACTCAAGCTAAGGCTTAGCTCCCAGCTTTTACTCCCCCAACACATCAGATATGCCAAATATAAAGGCAAAACACAGCTGGTTCCCTCTCCTGCCCAGAAAGGACTGGAGGAGAATATCTCCCAGCAAGGATATCCAATGTCCCCCAGTATTTTAAACAAAACAGACCCTCACACCTCACTAAACCAGGTCCAGCATAGACTAAAAARGATCTCAAGGTCACCTCAGAGGTCCAGCTTGCACTCAGGGCCAGCTCCCCTCATCAGGTATCACAAGTCAATTGTTTCATCACTTATATAATCACTAAAGTGTCCAAATCTCACCTGCTTTGCCCCTTCCCCTCTCTTGCTTTCCCCCTTGCGCTGAGTGCAGAGAAATTGGTGCTCCCYCATGGCTGCTCCCTGTTCCCATACAGAACTATGGGAGGGCAGGCTACTGTGGCTTGTGGCTGTGTTTCACCACAGAACAACACACAAAAAAAGTCATCTGACATGCTCTTAGTTAAATTATTATTTTTTTACCCAGTTTCTGAAATCACAATGAAGGATTTCAGATTCCTGGAAGGGACTTCTTGGAGGGGCTGAGTTTCAGAAATCCCTGAGCTCCCTCTCCCTCCAAGAGCACAGGATTTCATGCTGGAAACTCTAAAAACAGGCATAGAAATCCCAGTTGCTCTTCAAAACCTCTCCCAAGCTTTAAACCAAACCCTTATATAAATCACAGCAATTTAGAAACATAGCAGTGTCCTGTTTCCTACCTATCAACTCGTAAAGCAGACCAACAAAACAATACAGGACAGAATAAAGGAGATTATATTACTGGCAATATTACACAGGCTAATTGATTTTCTCCTCTTGCTTTCCCTTCCACATTCAGGCATGAATGTGCCATGAGGGCTGTATTTACTCAGTGAATTAAGCAATCTGAGTTATGCGAAAGCTTTCACACTAACTATGAAACTTCAGCAAACTTCCCAACAGAACTCCAGTTAGCAGCCACTTCTCCCAACATATCCTTCTACCACTGACCACTTTGAATTCTGCAATCCAGGTAAGAGAAATGCATGAATACAAAGATTTTAGACAAGAGAGCACAAAATAGCAAAAAAAAAAGAAGCAAAATAACCCCAATCTATTGCTTATTTCCCAGTTCAACCGGCTTCCCAGCTGCTCTGTTCCCCTTGCCATTTCCACCACCCCAGCCCCAAAAGGCTGAATCCTTACAGATACAACAAACTGGCAACTCACTTGGAAAGGCTGGACAAGTTCTGCCTGCAGTGTGATCTGCTGATCATGTCTGCAGAGGATGAATCAGTGCAAACTGCTGGCAGCTCCAGGGAGCAAATGGACGGATGATCAGGGCGTGGAATGAGATAATAAAAATGCCATTATCCTTTCAGGCATGTGAGGCTCATTGGATGCTCTTTCCAGCCCACAGGTTAACCATTTGGTTGGTCCTGCAGCTCCTGGAATGACACTCTGTATTTGCCTGTTGTCAAGCTCATTATCTCTCTTGTATCCCCCTCCCCTCTGCTCTGTGATCCTATGATTATTTTTTTTACTGTATTCTCTCTAATAGAGCCTCCTCATCATTTCTGGGCCCCCAGTTACAGAAATTCCTGCACATTCCTCAGCTGCTCAAGCTGCCTGACAAACTCTTGCTTCCCATTCAGCTTTCACAAGAAGGGATTCTGTTCAGGCAGCTCATCCAAGCAGCCTCAGCACTGCACAGAGGTGCCTTTGCAAGCACATGCTCACAGGAAAGTCACATTCCAGCCTGCTGAGAGATRAGAGCACCCAGATATAAAATAATGGTCCAGGGAACAGTTCTCCCTTTTGATAGTAAATCACTGCCTAAGCACTGTGCAGGCACTTTCATCCAGTCTAACTTGTGAAAGGTCAGGCTGGATCAGTCAGCTCAAGACTGAGGGTGATTTCTAAACACAAACAAATCCAAGGAGGTGGGGAGTTGCTGCAAGTTCAACTGCAGTCAAGGTAAAGCCATCTTTTGTTTAACAACAGGACTAAAACCAGGGCTGGAGCTGAACTGGGCCTAACAGACTGTCCTGAGTGTTCTTCCATGTAATCCAGTGAGCAGGGCAGGAAAGAGAAATGCAAACAGATTTAAATGGAGGCACCATCAGTTACCAGTTTCATATGCTTGGCTCTCATATCCCTTCCCCTCAAAGCCCAGAAATGTGAGCAAACTGGAACCACTCACTGTGCAGTCCTGCAGCTCTTCCACCCCAGGCTGTGATCCTGTTACCCCTCATAAATTACCAGAGTGGCTGTGGATGGATCAGTACCCCAAAGGGGAATCTCTGCTGGGAGCTCTCCTGTCTGTGGGGAGGAATGTGTGGGTTCAGCAGGTGGCACTCTCACCTTGGAGTGACACCCAGGCCACCCTCTGCACAGAGCCATGGACAGTGCTGCAGGGCCAGGGGAGCAGCAACCCTGACTCCGTTCTCCTCAGAGCTTTCAAGAATCCAACGGCTGCACTTTGCTCAGGACACTGATGTTAATTTATGCTCTGCTTAAGTCCCATAGGCAATAACTGGATCATTTTTCCACTCTCAGTTTTTTATGAGATAGATTTTTTGTGAAAAGGTAACAATCCTGTGCTTTATAGATARCTGAATGACTCCCCTGTACCAGGGCTTTTTTACACACACACAGAAACAGGTCTGCAGTACCCCATGAAGTTGCTATTTCTTCATGCACACCTTCTGTAGGCCCAGCCCTTTGTTCTAAAGTACACCAAACCCCCCATCTTTTGGTGTATAAAATACACTGGAGTTCTGGTCTGCCAACCCACTGCATCAGGCGAGGAGCACAGGGCCATGTGGAGCTGGGATATCCCCTGGAGCAGCTGGGTGGACATCCTGGGGTGTGCCAGGACAGCTGCCCACGAGCTGTGCCCATCCTGTAAGCCATAAGGTCCATCCAGCTGAGGAACATCCCTGTTTTCACAAGAGCTCCAGGGCCATTTGATGATCCTGTTTGCAGCACCAAGGAGGGCTCAGCCGAGGCAATGCCAAACATTCCCATTGTTTGAGGCAACGAGGCTGGAGAGGGGCTGGGAACACAAACCCTGTGAGGAACCCCTGAGGGAGCTGGGGGTGCTCAGCCTGGAGAAAAGGAGGCTCAGAGGTGATGTTATCACTCTCTACAGCTCCTGAAAGGTGCCTGTGCTCAGCTGGGGCTGGGCTCTTTCTCCAGGCAGCACTGACACAACCAGAGCACACAGCCTCAAGGGAAATACAGGTTGGATATTAGGAAAAGTTTTTCACAGAAAGAGTGATAAAGTTCTGGAATCATCTGCCCGGGGAGGTGGTGGAGTCACCATCCCTGGCCGTGTTTAAAAACATTCCAGATGTGGCACTGGGTGCCATGGTCTAGCTGAGGTGATGTTAGGGCATGGGTTGGACTCAATGATCTTTAAGGTCTGTTCCAACCTGGTCATTCTGTGAATTCAGCTGGGTGTGGATCCTGCAGCTCCTTAAGCTTACAGCAGAACTGGCTCCCCTGAAAGAACCTGAAAACACATCGTGCCGTGCTTGTAACCCCTTGGAAAAGAAGTGGGAGCAGGATCTGAAGCAGCTATAGATCCTTGCACTTCATAATCCCTTTCATATTTGGAAGCCAAATGTTTGTTGTTTACTTCAGCACCTTAAGCAAGAGGGATACTTTCAGTACACTGTGGCCCTGAGGTGAAGATCTTGCATATGGAGCAGGAAGAGGCAAATCACYTCCCAGATAATCTCAAAAATTCACATGGGCATCTAAAGCACAAAAAATTGATGGGGCAGGAGATGTGTCTCAACCTGCATTCCTTGTATGTCCTGATGCTTCAGAGATCTAGGACACMAAAACCCCCAAGGAAGACACTAGAAAGGGGAAAAAAAACTAGAGCAAACAAATGTTAACCACACTAGAGCACTTGTGAGGTGTCATTCATGCCAATGAACTCAAGGCAAATGGCTCTAGCAGAGTGTAAGGTCATCTATTGCAGAATGAAAGGAACTACAGAGCCTTTCCTATTTTCTGAATATTAAAAGCAGTAAAATGAGGAGGAGGAAGGAGACATGAGAGCTTTCCAAAAAGGAAATTATTACTGGGAGGTTCCAATGTCTACTCATACTAACAACAAGAATGTCCAGAGGTCATCCAGAGAGCCACTTAATGTTTTGTTTGTTATTTTTACTTTAACCATTCCTGCAGGCAAGGCAGTTTTCAGTGAGCTGATCAAAAAAGCCTGTGAATCTTTGTTTCTGTTGAAATGACAGTGAATTTAGAACCTGACAGAGGCACATGTCCAGACCATTACTTTCCATATGTAGCTTATTCTTTTCTGTACCAATTTGCCAACAGGGAATCCTCTGTGATGCTCACTGTTCTTGTCCTKTTATTCAAATACCTTCATGTTTCTTTGGCTGTTTTGTCCATGCTGAGGCAATCTTAAAACAGGAAACTTARAGAAACACACCTGATTGCTTTCAGAGACAGTAAATAGCTCTCCCTGCACTGCCCCTTATCTGTGGCACAAGTCTGAAAGAAGCAGGCAGACTTGTAGAGGAGTTTGCAGAGCTACTGGCATTTTGCAAGAGAACAAATGTTTTTTATGAAAATCCATTCTAATGACATTAACATCTGCTCCTTATTTGAAGAATATTTTTAACTGTTCCCTCCCTGGGAAAATGAAAGATGCCACAATCTCTTTCATGTTCTCACGGAGCAGACAAACTCTGCTGGGTTTTTTAAGGTCTGTTCTGAAATGCCCCAATAGAGTTCACTGCAGGGAACTCAGTGGATGCATCTCACAGGGCAAAAAGCATCTGCATTCACCATCCTTGGAGATTTCCTTCTAGGACACTGGCATGTGAGCAGGGAATTTATTTCACAGATGAACAACATCTTGTGTATTAAATCACATGCTGAAGGTAAGTCTGGCAGCTCATACATGAGCTCTTGGAGTGTATCTCAGGAGCACTTATAAAAACAAGACTATGCACTTTGTCATCAAATAATGCTGAGCTGTCTCTTACTATGTATATTTTTTCCCAAGTCAAGCTGTAAATATCCCAAGTAGAGCAGATTCTGCCATTTCCCAGTCATAAGTTTTCCAGGCTCTTTCAGGATTCAGGACTAAGAATCCATCCTACAGCTACCCTTCATTCAATAACTCTATCCCATATTTATAAGTACTTGGGTGCCCATAAAGAGCAGCAGTGTCAAAAAATTTAATGTGTTCAATGAAACCTGTGAGTACTCAGCTGCCAATAATGTAGATCAAAGTTCTCTTTGCCCCAACTGTTCCTGGCAATAGGTAATTCCAACAAATTGAACAGTTTTATATGAGATTATTGTTATTTTCAAAATATTGGAAGCATGCTGCAAAGATAACTATTCACTTCAAGCTTGGCCACAAAAGCCAAGCTCTTTCAGGATTCAAGACTAAGAATCCATCCTACAGCTATGATATCTATTCTTCCCTTCATTCTTTAACTCTATTCCATATTTACAACTACTTGRGTGCCTATAAAGAGCAGCAGTGTCAAAATATTTAATGTGTTCMGTGAAACCTGTGAGTAACCAGCTATGTATGTGGATTTATGTATTAAAATACGTACTCAAATTGAAATATGTAGGTTTGGGCATCTGCATGTGCAAATTTGTGCAGAATTTGCATGTTTACACTGACACATTACCAGGTAGCAAATGCCTGATCAGAAGATAGAACTATTTGCATAGACAGGTTCTGCAGGATTGGGAGCACAAGCCTTGTACATTAAATGCAAGAGCCTGCAGCCCACAATTATAAACATTTCCAAAATATGTAGCTCCAGATAAGACCCATATAGAGTCCATGCAGCAGTCAATCCTATCTGATGCCTGCTTTGCTGAGACAGGATGGATTTTGGAAGAGAATTTAAYTTTCTCTGACTGTCCTCAGTTTTTGAGGTAATATTATCCTGCTTTTCATACAGAAAAGTTACTGACTGCATGTATGGCTGTAACAGTAAACAAACCAAACTCCAAGACAACTGCTAAAATCATATTCCAAGAGCTATCTCTCTAAATTGAAACTTGAATAGAAAAACATATTTGCTGGTGCTTGGATTCTCTATCAGTCACTTATGGGGAAACCCAGAAATAAAGCAGCATCATATTTCCTGGGTGTGAGAGACCATTTCCACCAAAGCACAGCTTTTGTTTTATGTCATGTTTTCACTGCTTTCAAATAAGCATGGGGATCCAAACAACAGCCTCCATATAACCACCAGGATACAGATAATTTCTGGTCACCAGACAACTGGAATGGAGGAAAGTGTGAGAGGGAAGCAATCCCAAAGGCTTTATCATTTCCCCCTATGCCCTGGCACTGCCACAGGTGAGGGACAGACTCTTGTGTCCTCCTGCTCTGAGCAGGAGYTCATTTCTCTCCCCACTCAATTCCATGCCCATTCTTTTGTGTTTTATGCATTTCAGGGACACATGGCAGTTCTCACAGCAATAAAAAGCAATCTGTTATTTTGGCTTTCAAACTTTAAAATGTGCTGTCTCTCATTTATACCTGAATCATAATGGCTATTAATAAATTTCAGCTTCATCAGTGTGAAGGATAACACTCAAAGCCCAGACTTGTAGGACTTCTGCTCACAGCCATGTAGGATTATACTTGCAGAGCCCACAAAACAGAAAGCTGCATAAAGCTGCCAATAATGTAGATGTAAGCTCTCTTTGCCCCAACTGTTCCTGGCAATAGGTAATTTCAACAACAGGTTTTATATGAGATTATTGTTGTTTTTAAAATATTGGAGGCATGCTGCAAAGATAACTATTCACTTCAAGCTTGGCCACAAAAGCCAGAAGGAGCCACAATGTGGTAGGTGTGATACAAACACAGATGATAGATGCATCTCCAGGCAAAACAGGCTCTGCCTTGATTTTACTGCAGAGAGGGCATGGGTGGAGGCCTCAGCCACARCTCCTTAACAGAGAGATCAGTAAACAACAGCAAGCTCAGAGTGTGCAGTGTTGGATCTGTTCACAGGTCAGCAAGAGCATCCAATGTCTTGCTCCARTCTGAAGCCGGGGTTTGGCCAGTCTGAGTCCAGGCTTTGGGCTTGATCCTTCACTGCTGGATGAGTGTTATGTGAGCACACAAGCACACAGCTCTGGGAGGAGAAGAGCTYTTCCTGCTGGGCCAATTTATGGAGACCTTCCTGTACCAAAAGCTCCTGTCTTACCATACTCTGAATTTTAGTGGTGAGCAACATCCAAACCCCAGTCAGGATCTCACTTCACGAACAACCCCATAAACTCAGCCAGCAAAAGCCATCCAAACTCCAAAGGCACAAACTGTTCAACAGCTTATGCCACTTGAACAGCTCAGAAGTATTCAAAATGCAAACTTGACCAGAAACACTCAGTTTGGACCTTTGTTATCCCTGAACTGAAAGTGGATCCTCAGACCAGGCCCCTGCTTCATGCAGGTTAATGCTCAGTTATGCCCCTGTCTGACTGGACCAGTCATTTTTAATATCTGGTGCTGGCCCTTAGGTGCTTTGGAAGCAGCTTTATTTCACKGGCTGCACAGGGATTACCAGCTAACCGGATGCTCCCAGGAACTTTTGGAGAGCAAACAGTGTCAGTTTATTTAATAACTTTCAAAGTGAAACTAAAATCTTGTCCAAATCATGTYTCCTCTGATTTAATTAAAAGGCACCACACATGCTGCACTGCTCTGTTAATCATTAACCAAGTTAATTCAAGACAGAAGATGAGTCTTTTCTTTTCTTTCCTTCAAAAGCCTCCAGCCAGTGGAAAACTAAAAAAAGCCAAAAACTTCCAAAAAAAGACCAGTACAGTATGATTTTTGTTAGAATGGTCAACACTTCAGTATGCTTTTCCCCTTTCTTCTGTATTTCTGATTCCTACAGGAATGCATGTTAAAAGAGAGGGGTTGGGTTTTTTCCTCTTGCTTGGCAAAATACCTTTSCTAAATTTTCTAACTATTGCCTGGTATTTGCGTCAATATGACAGTCACTGGGTTTGACAGGAATCAGATTGCTAAACCCACACAAAAATGCTTTGGAAATTAGGAGCTAGTTGTACATTCAATTTCATTCAAATCCACTTTAGCAAACTGGCAGAGGGTGGATCTGAACTGTCTCTGTTACTCCTTCGCTTCCATGGCTCACAGCAGAGGTTCCTTCAGCACRTTCATCTCCACACTGACTTTGAGACTCACAGCTCCTGCTGTCTGATAACTCTCCTTAGCACTTCCATCCCAACCCATTTTCAGTTTATAAAGATGAGCTAGCAACACATCAAACTTACTCTCCCTGTGCAGCAAGCCTTGCCAGCAGCTTCCTCCAGGAAGGGGAATTAAATGGTGTTGGAAGTGCAACGCTCCATGAACTACTCAAGAAACAGGATACATCCAACACCTATTTTTCCAACAGCTCTCCTTTCTTGAAGGAGACCAAAACAAAACCACATACAAAAAAAGGTTTCTTTACTTTCATCTCGTCTTAGGGAAATCCAAACATGAAATCTTCCAGTCTCATCTGTACAATCTAACGGGATTTCTCTCTTGAAAGCAACAAAGGGTAAGGGCTGAACACTTCCACAAGTCCTGTCATATCAGATCAGGACTCTGCTCCATCAAGGCTGGATTCTTGCCYCCAGCCATGGCTCACCCATAACATTTTAGAGGAAAGCAGTGGGAAAAGGAAAAAATGCAAACCCCACTGCACCTGGCCTGTGGAGCAGAATTGTCCCTGCTCACAGAATTCCTCTCTGCCTGCCCTGCTGGGGCTCTGTCACATCCAGGCCTTGCAGGCTTTCAAAAGAAGAAAAAGTGATTTAGTTCGTGGTAATAGACATAAAAGGGCACCAAGAAATTAAAATTGAATCACCATAGCACAGGACATAGTCYCAATCTGCACTAGAGGRGGTTTAGGTTGGACATTGGGAGGAATTTCTTCACTGATTAGACCTTTCTGTGATTAGACCATTAGAAAAGTGATCAGCATGCAGGGAGCTGGTGGAGTCACCATCCCTGGAGGTGTGTAAGAAAAGGCTGGATGTGGCTCTGTGCCATGGTCTAGTTGACTGTGGTATGTGGCCATAGGTCAGTCTCAGAAGTCTTTTCCAAATTAATTTATTCTGTGATAAATGTTCATCAYAGCATGTGCATCAAGGGCATAATGACCAGAGAGCTTATATTACTTAAATTTAGTGCAATAAAAGACCCAACTATATTTTTTCTTTGCATACTCAAGTGCTAATTCTTATTTCTGCACTGAAGTACCTGGAAGCTGTTGCAATTTATAAAAACACCATGTGAAAAACTCTAATTTTAGATCTACTTCCTATCTTCTCCTGGAAAATGGCTCTCTGGCCATACCTGACACCATCAAGACAGCTACAGACCCTACAGGTCTGAGCCAGCTCTTGAGCCCATGGTTCTTCCCATCTGCTGTGACAGATGACAGCAGGAAAAGCAGCTCTGAGTGTTCACCTGTGTTTAAAGGAACTGGAAAATGCTGAATTACTTCCTTCTCAGCATCTTTGCAACCCAGTGGCTTGACCACTCTCACAAGGATCAGCATCCCTGTGCATCTCCTGGGTCTGCCATGTCACTGCACCTTGCCAAACWTGCACCAGCCTGTAGGGGTTTCTGGCGTGCTGCAAGAAAGGGTCTGAACCTCAGCTGTTCTTTTGCTCCTCAAAGAACAGGAAAATCCCCTCTGCCACCGATAAACACAAAGGAAATCCTTGTCAGCTCTCATTGGCTGGGATGGGTTTGCATTCTCTGCAATCTGCCACTAGCCAATATCCTCCCTTTAAACTCAGCTCCTGATAGAAACTGAAGAAGTTGGAGAAACTGGCAATAAGAGGCTTAAGAGAAATGTAGCCTTCCCCAAAACAGACAGACTTGTTTTCAAGGAGATTTAAATAAAATAGCTATCAAAAGAGTCAGTAGCAATTCAGTTTGCAAAGAGAAATGTCAACCACTGCCTACAAAGAAAAATAATTTCCTTTTTCCAATGGCAAACCTCCCCTTCAAGATGTGCCAAAAGCTGCAGCCTGAGTTTTAGAGCTGTGGCTATGCTTTYATGCCCTGATGGTGTTTTGTGCCCTGAGACATGGCTTCAGAGTGTCACATTTTATGAATAAACCTCGTGGGATGGGAAGGATTCCAGGAACTCCTCCTGCAGGGGCTCTTACAGGATTTGGAGGTTCAGGAGAGATTAAAGCATATGCAGTATTACAAACTTCCTCCCAATATTAGCCATTATAACAGGAACTTACCCTTCCAACCTAAAAAACTTGCATCCAGAAAGTGMCTTTTCTATCATTCCAAAGCACAGGCAACTGAAGACAAACCTGTCCTTAGAGCATCATCTTTGCACCTAGAGAGCTTCTGACATTTCAAGGCTTCCATGGGAATAATTAGAAATATCTCTCTCTAAAATGGCCACCAGTCTTTTAGTTCACTAGGGCTCTTCAAAAATACTAAAAATGTGTTTAAAATAAACATTTCAGAAAAGTCTGAAAGAAAGAAATCAGAAGCATTTTCAAAAACTTGGCAGGAATTCAAGCACTTCTAATACTTGAGAGCATTTTTTTGGGGGGGGGGGGAAGGTTTGCAGCTTTTTCCTCAGTGTTCATTTATTTACACCAAAGCTGCTGTGAAATTCTGACCTTAAGACTAAGAAAGGATTTCAGAACACAAAGGAAGTAGAAAAATCCCTTCRGCTCCAAATGCCAAGGTAGAACCTTAAAGCAGGATGGAAGCATTAAACCACTTGTTCAATTCAAATTCATTTTGGTCTGGCAAAGAGTAAGCTAACAACTATTGATGTGATGTTCTGTGATTTAACTTAGCTCTTTTTTAATGTTGGAAATACAGAGCTGGAAGAAACTGGAGCAATTCCCAGAGGAGATGCCCTCCCTTTGGCAGTGGGAAGGGACCAGCAGCAGGTCCTGCCTCTCTGAACACCACCATGGACAAAGATTCCTGCRTCACTTGGTGCAATTTAACTTAACATCCACAACCCTTAGGAACTTGTACAAAAACAGCCAGCCTGGACCAATTCTCAACACAAAGATTAATAGATAGTAGATATTTTGGGGGTGTAAGAAACTGTACAGAAAAGAAACAAGTGTAGATCCTTCACTGGTATTTTACTCCTGTCAGCATTATTTAAAATGCATTCTTCTTAAATACAATCTTTTTCCAAAACCCAACTTTGTCCACACCCTTCCATTTGAATCCCAAACATATTTTTTAAAAGTGTACTTCTTAAAAACACAAAACCCAGACTATATACGTCTCTCAAATAACCCAATCAAATTATGAGATGTTTTCTTTCTCCATTCTTCCTTAGTAGGAAAATATGAATAATAATATTCACTAGAGAGGAGACTATTTTTATGTTTACATTTTTATAATTTACAAAAAACAAAATAGGGACAATTTTTCAACCATTATAACCATCTGTTATGTTTTTTTTTCTTTTATAATATTCCCTGAAAAAGACTCCTCACCTATGATAAGATATGACATGCAGAGGGGATTTCGGGGGATACAAAATTCTTTGGAGAAAGTCAAGAGGAATTGATTGAACTGGGAAGATAAGCCCTGATCCTCAGCTGTAACTCAGTTACTCCTGGTGCACAAAACAAGGCTTAAGAGGTTAAATGTGGCTGTGAGAGGAGCACGGTGCCTTTTTGTTTTTAGAAACTCCACGTTTAATTGAAACTGGAGATAAAGAAAATGATCCTTTGATGAAGGATGAGCGGGGTCTGGCTTTAGGCATTTTCTTATCAAGATGGACATGTTGAGAACCCACCCACCAACATACCAGAAACCACAGTTGGCAAATGCTGCACAGAGGCATTTCCTGCCTTCTGACTCTCTAGCTGAGGGCCAGATGCTTCACAATCCTTCCTTAAAAGCACAGCTAAAGGAGTGGGACTGCAGAGCCTTGCCCAGTCTTGCATGGAGTATGGAAAGGCCAGGCAGCATCCCAGCCATGCCCTCAGCATCAAACAGGCCATGGCTCCTTCTCTGGTCCTCAGCTCCCTGTCCTAGTGGGAGCCTGGGCAAAAGCACTGCTTCTCCTACCCTATCACCTCAAAAGTTACAGTTTGCCATTTGAACCTTCCCAAGTGTCAACTCTTTAACTTCTTTTCCGCCACTCTCAAGGTCGGGATTGAAGCACTAAAGATGGTATTTCATATTCGGGCTCAAATGTTTATTATTTCTTATCTATATCACAATCCTACAAGTTGTGAGTTCTACAGCATTCTACTAACAAGCTACAAAATGCCTAACTATCTTTCCCTACAAGGTCTCTTAAGGCTAAACTATCCAATTAAGAAATGACACCTAAATGATTTTTACTTTTAACCCAATAACCAATCCCTCGTGCCCTGCAATGTGGACTTTTCTGTCCAATTACAAAACACCACCCAAACTCATGGAGAAGAAGGCGAAGAAGGACCAGCCACTGCCCTAAAACTTCCATCTAAGCTTCATATATATTACTGTATTCTAAAACCTTAAACTCTAACTTTTCCACCCTGAGATATTACACACGTCTATTCAAACTACACACCCATAATCCCAGTACTGTCAATGAATTTTGGAAGCCTTCTTCATAGCCTCACGGTCAAATGTAACGTTCTCTTAAGGGTCAGAGCCTCTCAGCACAGAAAGTTTAAAATTCTCAGCATCCAGGGTTCCAAAGAGCTTTGTGCGTCCCCAAAAACACACACAAAGAATTTCATTAATTCTGTAACTGATGTCAGATCACCTTGTAGTTAAGAGGTGCTCCAGCCCTTGTCTGTGGGTCCATTTTAGCCTCTTTACACCAAATGTGCTCCTCTATTTATCCAGGGAGGCAGATACAGTCCAGCACACCCAGCACACATGATGCCATCTCAAAATGATGTTCTCAGAAACAAACATCACCCGGTGTTTCTTTTTTCCCCTGAAGAAGGATGACAAATGTCCCCAAAGGAAATACAGTGAGAAGTGAACCCAAACCTGGGATCAAATTGCTCTCTTGTAGTTGCAGAGGAAAGAAAATTATCCTTTCCTCTTCCTGCTTTAGCTCTTTTTTTCTTTTTAGCTAAAGTATTAGGCAGGCAAATAGAGTAGGTTATGATGGACAGGCAGATATTATTATTTTATTATTGGTTTTTGGCCATGTTTGCCCTATACTGATCTCGGCTCCAGCCATATTATAGCTATGTGAAAAAGAAGGAGAAAAAAAAAGGAAGCAAGAKTTAAACAAAGAGTCTTTAAGTACTAGCAAAACATTTGGATTCAGGCACTCGTTCATGCCCTTTAAAGCCATTATTTGAAAAAATGTTTATGCAGCAGGGGCATTTCTCCTACACATAAAAATTCTTGAAAAACAGGAAAAGGAAATTAATGCTTCCTTCGAAATTAACAACTATTGGCACAGTCTTGAGTCTCTTACTGTGGTACTCCATGGTGCCCTTACCTTTGTCCTTATTTACAAGAGCCTGTGCTTATTTTGAAGTTAAGATCTGAACATTTTTACTGATGTCAAACACTTTTCCAAAATTATTTTTAGATTACCATCAAATCACAGGAACACTATAAACAGACTATCATACTTTAAGAATTAAAGGCAGAATTTCAAGGAATTTGCATTGTCCCACCAAGGCCCTAGGGTGACACAGTCAGGCACCACTTCAACACAGACCAGTTAGCAAAATTTTGTTGTTCTGGCAGTGTTTTTCCTCTGTAGSAATTTCAATCCTCTGCCTAGCATGCTGTCACCTTGCTGCATTATTGGGAAGGCTCCCCACACCTCAGCTGACCTCTGTGCACTACCAGAAATCACACGCCCTCCACACYTTCACTGGTGGAATGAAACAGGGCCTGTCTTGATGGAAACATGCTGAGCTGAATAAAACTTTAATCTAATCCAGAAATGCAAGGGGGCATTTCTAAACCATCCAGGCTGCAGCACAGCAAAGCTCTTCAAAACTTCCTTAAATCCTGCTGACAGCAAGGAGTGTGTACAAGTCCAAGTCTTGTAGCCCACACAGATGGATTAGAAGCCACCACATCAATTTTGGAGGCATCCTTACCCAGGGAAAACATGGCAATGGTATTGATATTCTGTGACACCCTGCAGTCCAAGGAAGYACACATCTATTTCTGCTATTGAAGTGCTGTATTTTTACAGCAATCAGAGGCTCAATCTGGATAAAGAACAGCAATGACAAACTTTCAGCAGACTGTGCTGAAGGGAGCACCTGCCATGCTGGCAATGGGAGCCCAAAGGATTGCAGAGATAACCCCTCAAGCTATTACAGCTCATCCCAAAGAGATAACACCAACCAAGGAAAGGAGCCCTCCTTGCTCCTGCCCATCGAGGCTGGGCACAGAAGAATGTCTGCAGCACAAATTCTTACCACATAAGTGTTGTATCAACCATTACCAGGTCTAACTGCTTTGGA
This sequence comes from Cardinalis cardinalis, assembly GCA_014549065.1. Lineage (NCBI taxonomy): Eukaryota > Metazoa > Chordata > Aves > Passeriformes > Cardinalidae > Cardinalis > Cardinalis cardinalis. The sequence goes on from JACDOX010000323.1 coordinate 347,609, forward strand.
AGACTTTAACAAAAGGTTTGATCCAGCAATGGCTGTGTTTCAGCAGTGCCTATGGGAAGCCTCAGGTTTTAGCTTTTATMTTTTTCAGATTCTGTGCTGCWTTAGCGTGGGATTCTGAGCTTCACATTAGGGGATAGTGARCTCTSYRCRCAGAGCAGGGAGACAAAACAATTCCTGCTCCAGCTGGGCACCAAGGACAAATGATCCAAATCTCAGCCCAGGAGCACAAACACCGTGGGCTGGAGAGAGAAAAACAAGCAGGGTGGGACTGCAGGGGCTAAAGCTGGAATGGGACAATGAACTGCAAGGTGCAAATGGAGCAGAACTGATCCAAGGGAGAGACCCCTGTGCCCGGCCGTGCATTTTGGGGCCATTTTGGTTCATCTTGGGTGCAGCCCTGGCTGGGCTCTTGTGCTGCCCAAGGTGCATCCATGGAGGAGAACCTTTAAATAAATCCCTGCTTTATTCTTTAACTCCATCCAGCCTCTGTTCTAGCTCAGCCTTCACAAGGTATCATATGTGCCTGCTGAAGTCACCTCTGGCAAGGAGCTGTGCTAGACASCTCCTGACAAAGATCAAGCCAAACTCCCTCTCATGCAGCTTCACTGATGACAGAGCCCCCACAAATCACATCCTGTGTTTACTTCATGGAGGGAAGCGCCCATAAGCACCAAGTGAGTGGACACAATCTCTTTGTTTACAATGAMCTTTTCAATACTGAGGGCCCAGTTGTATTTTCATGTCAGAAGACAATTGAAGAAGAGATCCCTTTGGCAAYGAGTTCTTCTTTCAGTGAAATTTGCACCAAATTTCTTGTCCTGACATTCTCTGAAAATCATCATATATGTCCTCACGGTTTTCAAAGAGCAAATATATCCCCAGTCATCCAGGACAGAGGAAAAAGAATATCAGAAATAGATAAATATGAATGAAGAAAATGACAAGAGTTTTACAGCTGGTCATCTTCCCCCTGGGTCACCATTCCTACACTCACAGTKAAACCACACACACATTAAAGCACATTAAAGCTTTTCCTCTGACATGAATAGTTCCTGTGAGGATGACTGTGAGCTAGAGCTGAGCAGGCAGGACACAGAGGCARCACAAGGAATAATAACACAAAAGGACTCTGGGAAAACCCTGTACCTCTAATAAAATGCTGATTTTCAATCATATGACACTTTGGATTCAAAGCCACTTGATGTGCATACAACACCAATATCTAAAAATTCTATAGTTACAAACTTTTTCTTTCCTTAGGCTCTGGGAGAAGAAGCCCAAAGGCTTTATACTTTTACCTCACAACTAAAAAATTTAGGATACCAAACAGCTCAATGCAATGGGCCTAAAAATGGCGTCATCTTTCATGGATCAAGTCTCATGAATTATGTGTGCAGTAGCAAAATCCTGCAAAAAAAAATCTTCCCAGGGCATTTTCATTTCCATGACCACAGTCCTAATAAGTGAGGTAGATTCTGTTATGATTACTGTGACCTTGAATATTATATAACTACAGTCTGGGAGAGATTTTACTGTTGAAAAAGTTCCATGTGTAAAAAAAACAAAACCTAAGCTACTAATGGTCATGACAGAAGGGAGAAATTTGATCTGGTCACATTCTAGACAACAGAGAAAGGAGAAAAATACTGAGATTGAATAAAGCCACAGTTTCATCTGATAAGAAAGGCAAGGTAACAGTGAAAGAAATCATAAACTGGGAATGTAAGAAACTTGGAGGTCTGCAGCCAGGTTTTCCTGGACTCATTGCACCTGGCACCCTTGCAAGCTCACTCAGCAAAGCCACCTCTGAGTCGAGGCTGTGGCACATGCAGGAAGCTTCCATTTGGAGCACACCCTGCCACCTTTGGCTTGGGAGTCAAGACRTCACTGTGGCTGCAATCCATCACCTTTCTTCTTGCTGACCTCCAGTGGTTTCTGGCCTCCCTGCTGGAACAACACAGCCAGTACTGACTCTGCAGCAAGGCACAGCACCAAGTCCTGCTTCCATCTGCTTGTGGCTTTTTCTCCCGGGTTTTGCCTGCCCAGGGCCAGAGTTCCCCCAGAGTAGCTGAGCCAACTGCTTATTTCATATTGTTCTTATCTGTGGGGTCTTAACCTGCTGGGATTTTTACCAAAGGTGGTTTTACAGAGGGATTTGACCATAAACCCTGGCAGGCAGGGCACTGAGGGGAGGGGACAGCTGACCAGGCCACAGTGGGAATTGTGGGTTCTTGGGAGCCAGTGTGCTAATAAAACCTTCCTACATTTGGTCAAGTTTCCACTTTTCCTTCACCATTGGTCAAGAYCTTTTTCTTATAAGGTCATGATCTAAGTTCACCTTTCTGACTGGATCTGTGTCCCTGTACCTGCCTGGGTTTGCCCCTGCCCTAGGGTCTGTAGGAATTTAGTCTCTGTACCTACACCACATTTGTTCCCTTCCATTATTGAAGTTTTTCTTTTCTGGCTAGTTCCATTGTTCCTGTCCATCTTTATTAGCCAGCTCCTCCCAGCTGAGCCCAAGCAAGGGGAGCACAGGGGGCTTCAAAGCTCACACTTTTCCAGGTGGGTTCTTGATGGTTTTCAGCAGAGACCTTCCAAGACTACAAAAACTGCCTGGGGGAGGTCATCAGCTGCCTTGGGGCGGCAGGTCCCAGGCCTTTTGCTGGTCTGCTCAGCACAGACCACACTTTCCCCAGCGAGGTCTATCTGAGCCCTCAGCCTCTCTCCACCCACCAAGCTCCTTTCTCTGACATTTGCATAGCCTGGAAGGTCAAATTTTCTGTTTAGTAGTCGTGTTTAATAACCTCTCATCTTCAGGCAAACAACATTACAGATGGGAAATTAAGCCCTGATCTTTGTGATCATGACATTGCTCACTCAGCAGGCCAAACAGAGGTGCAGTCTGCAATGAAGGCTGTTTTTTTTTTTAATTTTCCTGTCCTCACAATTAATTTTCTCTAACTATTAGTGCAGCAAATGAGCCTCCAGCACAGCAGCATTTCAAAGCTAGAGGGTATGTGTGCACATCTACCTACACATTTATGTGGCAAACACAAATTACATAGTCAAATTAACACAAGCTGTCAAAAACACAAATACAGTTCCCATGAAGTCAACAGCACTGTTTTACAAACATGGGCAGGTAGGTTACAGGCCACAAATCCTTATCAACTGTGCAGAGAAAAAGAGGCTTAAAATATCTTTTATCTTCTAAATAAACACCATCCCCTCATGCAGGCTAAAAGGCTCCAGGGCTGCTGGCAGTAGCAGGGAGCTTGGGTGAGGTTTTMAAGAGAACAGAGATTGTCTTTTGTGCAGCCCCATGAGATGAAAAGAGATTTCAAAGGCAAATCTCCAGAGGTATTGAAATACCTTTTAAAATCTGACTCTATGTACAGGACAGACCTCACATATTTTTTGCTGTCAAATAATCCTTCATACTGACAATCTSGGTTACCCCTGTCTAGAAGGCACCCAATTCCCATTTATTGTTAGGCTTTGCATGTGTCAGTCTCTTTTTAGACTAAGGAGAATTSTGAAAAATAAATAAGGTCTGACTAGGTTGCAATCACAGGTAAACAGTGAACATCTCTCAAAGGCTGCACATCAAATTATAGTCAAGTTATATCTGCTTTCAATCTGGCCTACAGTCTGCACCTCACTTTCAATTTAACACATATATGATGATTTTGTAGATTGAAATTATGTATTGGCTTGTGTAAGAACAAGCTTTGTTGTGGACCACATTTTTAAGTTGCAAGTCTAGTTCAGCATAATACCTTTTTTTTCCTTCTGGTCCAGCATTAAGTATTGGTACAAGTAGCAGCTCTCCCAAACTYGCCAAAATAAAGTGGAATACTTTCTGTGGGAGTATAAAATAGATTGGCCCCTGTTATTCTAACAAGCACATGAGTTCCATGCAGGAGAGAAATAGAAATAAAGTGCTCATTCATTACCCAGTTTACAGGGACAGCCTGGTGAGATATCCCATTTACATTCTGATAGCCCCATGAAATGAACTCAATTCCCACACAGTCACAAAAGGCCAAAGTTAGCATTTTCCTTTAAAAAAAATAATAAACTCAAATCTGCCTCTGGAGCAGATTGGCTGTAACCTTGAACCTTAAAGGAAATAAGAGGGAGAAAGAGCGAGCGAGGCACACACCATAGAGGGGGTGGGGAAAAGCTAATGGCACTGGGAATGGAAAATGTGGGCATTAAAAGAATTTCCTACTCTAAACAATGTGCAAAGTTAAAAATATCTTCTCCTGAGATTATCCTCCGCATAAATACTCACGACAGCTATTTATAGCTGTCTGGTAGCCTCCGACAAAGATTTTTATTCCAACAAAGGAGCTACATACAAATGCAGGACCTGTTTAAAGAGTTATTAAAATGGAAAATAAACCACTCTTGCGTCAGCTAGCCATACTGGTACCCTTTTCCAACTCAGTCTAAACACAGCTTTCCTGAATGCTGACAGTGGAGCTTTAAGTACTCAAGGGAGGGAAGAAAAAGCCCCTAGGTACATTTATCACAGGCCAAATACCCACTGGCATAAAGGCTGACACCTGAGCACTGCAGGGCGAGRTGCTGAGCTGAAATAAAGAGTGCAAATGTCTCAGCCCTACCTTGACTGCCCAGGAGCTCTCTCACAGCAAGAGTCTGGAGCCAGGATTGCCTGGGACCATTCAGGAGGACCCCCACACCCTGGATATGATCCTGCACCCCTGGGCAAAAACCTGTGGCAGAGTGATCAACTCAATTAATGGGAGATCCTTTAAAAAATTCCTCTTCCTAATGTGTTCTTCCTCTCTTAAATCTTTTAASTAGCCTTGGTCTGATCACTCCCAGTACTTGCCAACTCCTCATTTTTTTGATTGCCTTCAGCTTTGAACAAGGAAAAATAAAATTGCTTGTAAATATACTTTTAAAATCCATGGGAGGCTTTTTTAGATAATTCATGATAATGGATTGTAGCTACTGCTGGTATGGTTTTTTAGAACAAGGTACATCTGTGATCCAAGTGGGGTAAGGGATCCCCACACCTGTACATGATAAAGAGCCCATTAAATGGGTCTAACAGGGTCACAAATGCCCCACCTTAACTCCCCCAAGGAACTGTGTCCTTTCTTTTTGTCTCAGGCAAGCAGCAATATCTTGGAGTGTAGAAGTAGGTGAGAGATTTTGCTTTGTTCCTTTCTAGCTCTTCCCATAAAACTCATCTTTCAGYGCAATCCCTGTGTCTGGGTCACATTTGCCAGCGACTCCACAGTCAATCTGATGAGTCCTGACCACAGTTTGTGTTATCTGTAATTGCCTGACTGTATGTTCTGCCATTTCACTGTCAATCAGCTGTGCACACCCTGTGTTAATTAAGACAGCAAGAATTTCAGAGCAGAGGTCCTTYCCTTCACTGCACATGTGTAAGCAACTCTGCAGTACAACTCTGCTCATAAAGTTCAACTGATGTATACTTTTCAGCTCAGCTTTGGTTTGGTTTCAGTTTGGCTCCTTCAATTCAAGTTAATATTTGAGTTTTAAAAAGACTTTTTAAAGTCATTATTTGGACTGAGTTGCTTTTAAGGAAAAGACAAACAGCTTAAACTAAATATGACCTTGAAATTTCATTAAGTTTTTGAYGTTGGTTTCCAATTTGTGACTCCAAATAATACTGAAAATCATTGATTTGAAGAACACCAAAAGAGGAGTTACTAAGCACAATTTAAGGACACCAGGGTCACAGCTCAGTGAAGGCAAGGCCTCTATCCTTATTCTCAATGGAGCAATCATCAGAGAATATTCTCCATCTGGAGAAAACCAGAGCTGCTCCTTGTCACCTTGCAGGATGTGTAGAATTTGTCCCTCTCCCCTTTTATTTCATGCATGAAAAAGGGTTTGGGGTAGGCATTCCCAGTTTTCAGCACTCTGTCCTAGCTCCCCACCAGCCATCCAGGTTTTCGTGGAAAACAAGMCTGCAAGCATTTCATCCAGTTTTTGTAATGAAGTCAATCAGGATTTTGCTGACAGCAGGAACAGCAAGCAGGCACCTTGGAGTGCCTGAGTGATAAGACTCTTCACTTGCATGCAGCTCTCAGTGGAAGCAAAGTCTTTGCAGCAAAATGAGCTGGTTTGAGGAATTTAAATGGCAGTGTAATCTATTACACACAGTGTAGCAACGTAATGAGAAGCCTATGAACCCCACAAGAGCTCCAGACTGACATCCACATTTCACTCATACTGTATGGTTTTAGACACAGCAACAGCCATGGCTGGATAGTGCAGAACATTCTGTTCTACCAATGGCAACTCAACAGCATCCTCTACATCTGCCTCTCATTCTTTCTGGTATCCATATTACAGCTTTTGGAACAGGATAACAACTATTACCCCACAGCCCCCCTCCCTGATTTCGTGGTCAACAGCTCACTRCTCTCAGCATATTTAATTGATAAATAATGGGGAACCAGGCTAGGGAGGAGGAAGTCTAACAAATACAGTTGGGTTACATAAGCAACCTCTTTTTTTTCACCCCTAAAAGTCTTAATTTATTATCTGTTCCCAACATTCACTAAATGCTCAGGCTCAGCTGCCACATTCCCCTCTTCTGCAGGCAGTTCTGTGCCCTTTGAGACTCAGACTGCTCTTTATTACAAGGTGAAGTGGCATTTGTTCCACTTTGTGGGACCCAAATACAGCTTGCAAGCAAACTCCAGAGCAGGTTGCTCTGTAAGAAAGCTCCCAGCTGTTCTCTGCCCTGGAGAGGCAATGAGGTCCTGTGGCTGAGCCATGGCTCCTATTCCCAGGTCTGCCACTCTGATTAAAGATGGAGCTGAGGTAAAATGCGTTATGACAGCCTAAAGCTGTGATGACAAAGGTACATTTACAAGAAACAGGGTTCTGGATTAGGAGGAAAAGAGAAGAGAGGAGGAGGAAAAGAGAGAGGAAAGAAGAAAAGAGACAAAAACAGGGTGAAAATACTATCTGATATGGCCATAGCTGCTGTCCCAGATGATAAATCCASTTCACAAATAGCAGAAGAGCACCTCCAGTCAAAGGGTCTGGTATTGCTCMTCCCCTAATTTCTGATTGCTTTCCCAAAAATGCAGCATCATGTTTGTTAGTTTTGGACAGAACAAGTCTCCAGATGTCTCCCACAGCCTCCTCTCACACACATGCTCAGCAACATTAAAGTGCCCTGTCCACTGACCRTTCAAGATATTACTCTAAAGCTTGCACAGGCATTTGAAACACCCTTCAGTCCCCTSAAACAAAACCTGTAGAGGTGAAATCCCAGAAAACCCAGGTGGAAAGGAGTTACAAGGAGGTGTTACTCCTCTCCAGCTTCTGAAAAGGTTTATTAAGAGCACAGCTGCTCCATAAAAGCCCTGCAGCCCATGCAAATCACCTCATGCCACTCAGTGCCAGCCACCCAACAGCCAGTAGGCCCAGCATTATCAGGCTATCCACCCTAGAGCCTCCCTTGCCAGGAGAAGCCATCAGCAGACACACTGCAAGATCTCAGTATCGACATCCAGGAGCCAAGAGCCAGTGGCAGAGATAAGCAGTGGCTCCACATGCAATTTTCCCTGCCATAAAACATACACAGAGTCCTTATGAGATGTAACAGAGGTGGGACAACCTCCAAAGACCTTAGAAGTTCTGGAGCATGATTCCTGAAGTTTATGACCAAGGCTGCTTTTCATGGCTTCTCCTTCTAAAAGTCACCTCTGCCAAAGTACAGATGCTAAAAGCTGTGGGCCTGGATGATTTGCACATCATTCTCCAAATTCTGCAGCCTGGAGAAGATCTGGCAAGCACAGAGGCAAGCAAAAAGCACTACTGCATCCCTTCTGATAGGTTTGGGGCTGAGTCCCTCCTCACTCCCCATTTGGAATGCTGAAGGAACAGAACTACCTGCTAAAAGGATGAGATATATATATATATATATATATACACACACATTTAGCAAATAATTGAGAAAATGCCAGAAGCTCTGGTTGCAGATGTGTACAAAGCAGCTTTCATCATGAGAAGCMCTACAGCATTAAAATGAGGAGCAAAAGCAGTAAAAAATGGCATTGCTATTCCCAATAGAAGCAATCACTTTCAGCTACCTTTCAAGCAGTCTGCTCTGGCCAGATTTCATGTTTATTCTTACATCCTTACTTCATCTAATTAAACATCTAAGCTTTAAAGAGTCTGAATTCTAACTAGCAAAGAGGCTGTCCTATTAGGAAAGTCTCAATTTTAAACCCATTCTACAACTCTGTTTATCCTGTGCTGCAGAAGAACAGCTTGAAGGCACTACAGAAGCAGGCCATGAACACAGAAACCCTTTCCTTGAGGGAGGTGAGAGTTCACATGATAACAGCTTACATTTACAGAAGCATCTTTCCCATAAAAAGTGTTTTACAAACTATAGAGACACACATCTCCAGCAAAATGCAGTAAAAGGTGGCAGCCTACAAAATCATGCACCCCAATGGGACAAGGAAACATTTTTAGCTGAGAACACTCCATATTGCCCATTAAAACGGCACATTCTTTACCTCAGAGCACTGAAGACCCCAACATCTACCATATGCAAGGCAAATAAAGACAACATCCAGAATGTTTTGATTAAAAACAATTGTCTGGAATACAAACGGCCGAATTTACAACGTGTTGGGTTGCTGCCGGATGTCAATAGAAAATGAACACATGCTGTAAATTCAGTGCTGGCTAATTAGGAAAATCTGTACGTTTCCCAAGCCTGCTTCTCTGTAGGTAGGACTAAAGGGCAACATTATGTCATTTCCCTTTGCGCAGGGACTCCCTGTTGACTTCCATAAAAAATTTGGCTTAGAAACTGATGACAGGGTACAGCCCAAGCTGAGGGAAGAACAACCAATAAATAAATGAAGATGGGCTGGTGATGGAAAAGTCATTGCTAGTCACCAAGACATCTTACCAGAATTTCTTCCAGCAGTAGAATTAGGATGGGACAGATGAAGCCTGCTCTCAGTTATACCAATCCCTCAAATCCAGAGTAATTGTTAAACATGCACAACCACCAAAACCAGGATTCAGAATGAAACGAGGGCAGGCCTTGAAAGAGAATGCAATTTAACATGGAATAGCTTTGAATGTATGACATGGCCTGTTAAATGGGTCCCCTGAGTTTAACTGGCAGCCAACCCTTTCCTCCTAGATCTACCCTGCTTCAAAACATTTTCATTTCTATTCACTTGAATTTCAGAATTCTTCTGTTATCTTCAAGCAAAGAGAGGAGTTTAAAAGCTTTCATCAGCTAAACTGCATGTTTTGTGGTCTTTGCTCCACTTGTGTGCATTTATGCCTTTATCTCCTCAAAGCAAGATACATTCTATCCAGCAAAACCACACAGCCAACAGACTGAGAAGTCACATTTCCTCCAAAGTCAGCATAACCACAAGCATGCAAGACCTATGGTGATATCAAAGGCAGTACATCAGGATCTCATTGTAAGGATGATGTGAGCACCATAGGTGAAATCAGGATGGAGCCAGCAAAGAGGAACAGAGAAACAGATGAAGAAAGTTAGACTTTTAAGATATGAGTCACCAAAACAACACCTTCAAGCACTTCTCTTTACTCAGTGTCAGAGCTGGTGACACAGCTGAAGTCTTTCATTATCTTCATAGTTTATTAGGCACTGTATTAGGCCATCTGATAATAATCAGTAAACTAAAAATTAGATTACAAGTCCATTGGATTTGCCTGAACATTTCAGGTTTGCCTTGAAGATATATTTTCTTCATTCAATTTATGTATATCCTCCACTTATATTCAGGCCTGAAGAAACATGATATTTTCATTACTTAGTAGGAGGTTTTCTCATATTAATTTAATCACCAATATATTCCTTCTTGTTAGAATATTGAAATTACTCATCCATGCTGTCAAAAATTTGGGTGAGAAATGAGAATATAGCCCTGAAGGAAGTTACTCAATCCYCCAGTCTAAGATGATTACATGCTAATGAGAGAAAAGACTCTCTAGCTCGTACAAGAGAGAAGGGGAAGGGGAGGGGGTGGAATTAAACCTTTTCCTTAAACAAATTCCTCTTGTGGTATTCCAGCACAGACAAACCCTCCAGCTATCATAACTCACTGGTTTGAAAAGGTCATTAGCACTCTAGCTCCTTTTGCTGGGAGAAGGAAGAGCCAAATTCATGGCCGTGACATGAAAATTTGCCCTTGGTATTGCTGTGGGATGACCTGATCCCTGAAATCCTGCAGAGGACATTCTGAGGGACGTTTTTTGTGAAATAACAGCAAAATCCATCCATCCTGACAGTCACAAATCCATCCATCCTGCAGCCCCAGGGAGAGCAGCAATAGCATCAATGTCAAATACACAGAACTTCAGGCCCTGCTTTTTCCCCTTCTTTCCACACTTCCCTACCCAACTATTTCTTTCTCCTTCTCAGAACAGCCTGGACATGTGGCACCAGACAAATGATGCCTGCACTCAAAAAATAAGCTGCAGTGGGAAGCACTTTGTTATCCCTGTCCTGACCTTCAGAGGAATACCCCACTGTGCARGCTGGACCATAAAAGGAATCCATGTGTAGCCAGTGTTTAGAAAATCCATCTCCTTGTCCTTCCCAGCTCTGGCACTGCCTTATTAAGACACTGAAGTAGTGGCTGCTGGAGAATCTCGGGAATGATCCGAGCAACAGAGCCCAGAACAGGCTTGTCATTTTGTGTGGGCTGAAAATGAACTTGAAAAAGCTCTGAGGACTGTACAGCTTGGTGATCACAGGCTAGTCAAGGAAACCTGTTCTGAAGAAACTACATCATCCTATTCCTGTGGAAATACACACTTTCTTTTTTTTTTTCATTTCTAACCAAGCATTTTCTATGTGGGAAAAAGGGACAAAACACACTGCAGGTTGAAGTCTTTGGGATGGCATGATGTGACATGGCAATACAGTGATATAATCATCTCATGAGGGGGCACAAGGACAAAAAAACCCCTTCTGTTTATGGATTATGGAAAGGGCTTTCCTCTCCAGTCTCTGCTGTGCTCTGGTCCTCTGAAGAGATGATAGCACTGAAAGTGGGAGGTATAGAGGCAGCTTTTGTGGTGGATCACACCCCAGCTGTAAGCATTTCTGTGAAAATGTGATGGCTAAATTTTGAGTAACAATTTTGGAATTCAGATGAAGATCAAAAAACAAATTTGTGAGGTTTCCTGCTTGTTGTTTTTCCCCGCTCCCAAAAGATCCATTTCATTTAAAGCCATTTATACCACCATATTTCTTTTCTCTGCTAAAAACCACAGATGGAAAAAGTTTTATTCTTTATATTAAGTAAGCATTCTGCTCTGGAGCCAACTTGAGCCCTATATCTTTCTCACCATTGTAATTATAACTCTGCCTTTCAGAAATTCCCAGGATTGATACACTGAGTATCTGATCTTCTCCCTATCACTAGAGGGCTGACAGTGTTATAAATGAAACCAGCTTGCTCCTGTTAACACTGTCTGCTCATTGGAATTCTGCTCAAAAGCAAYCCCCCAACCTCAAAAGATCTATTTCTCCAAATTAAGCTATTACATGGGAACCTGCCTGGTGGTAGGAAGATGTGCCTTGTGAACACATAACTGTCTGTGTTCTCAGTGACTTTAGAAGAGCATCACAGCTACARAGTCCTGGCTTGTGCACAGAAATAGCAGAAAATTACCTCAAACCTGGTTTGAAACCAAGTGCATTAAATCTGTGCAAACCTCCCAGTGCAAATGCGAYTGTGCTCACCCTCCCAAGCTGTTTCACAATAAAACCTGCCTKGAGAGAGCCTCAGCTGACCAGCAGTAAATCCAGTCATGGTGATTTGGTTTCTTTCCACTCTGTGCACTTAATTGACTTTAAAATTTTCCATCATATGTCTGCATCAGGTGAAAGAGGTCTAACTAAGAAGGGAGCACTTGCTCAATTCAATCAATCAATCATCCAGACACCAAAATGTTGCCTACACCAAAATGTGGTCTCAAGCTGGTGGAAGAGGAAAGTAGGAGTATGGAGAAGTAACTTCACCAAACCTTTGAAGAAGCTGAAAAGTTTGGTGGAGTTATCAATTTAGAGTACCTCTTTTGGGTACCAATTTAGAGCACCTCTTCTGGTCTCAGCACAAGAACCCTGTCCACCTAGAAGATGACCTTTGCTAGAGCAGTCCTTGCTGTCAGCTTCAATATGTCTGCATTGAAAATGGGTCACAACCTACCTTAAAGAAAACTGAGGCATGGTTTTAGAAAAATGTCAGAGAAAAAAAACCCAAAAACCAAAAAAGATAGTCACAACTTGCTGTTGAATTGCAGCCTTCCTTTGATTTTCTATGTCAGCATGACAGGCTTGCTGGCCTTTTATTCAAGACTATCTAGCAAAGATAGTCTTGAATAAATAAGTTTATTTATTATATTAGTTTACTTATTATATAAATTTATAATAAGCAAGTTTATTTGGACAAACCAACAAGTTTTGACATAAAAAGGAGCAAAACAGCATCTATTTACATTTCCTTAATGTCAACCAACGTGAAGCTAACCTTTCACTGTCACATACACTACCACTGGTTTATACTTTCCAATAAACAAAAAGAAATGCATCCTGCTTACTTTTCCACTTCCCATCACCCTCKCTGCTCCCCAGGAAGAGGAGGGCTCAGCTGCAACACCAACACAACCACTACTGCTCCTAATCTGTGGCTGTATCCCTGTGTTGACCTGACCCTCTGCTCAGGCTCCTGGGGACTCTGCTGTCACCAGACTTCTTTCCCAAGGTCTGGCTGCCCACTTATTTCTGGCCAGGGGTATTTCCTGAGCTGTGGCCTGATGAATTAATTAGCCCAAGAAGCACAGACACCTGATAAGCTCCTTCATGCTATGAAAGACCTTGATCAGGCAAGGACAATCTGTTGGCAAGAGGGATTTTCCTCGTTTAGCACGAGCTAATAAGTGGGCTACGATGAGAGAAATAAAGCCGCTTATAAACATTTATCTTCAGTAATTAAAAACTTSTTTAAAGGCACAAAGCCAAAAATGMAGAAGCTAATTGACCAAATGAGATGCTTCTGCAAGTTGAAATCAGTTTGGGRTTTCATTTGTAAATCACATTTTTCCTCTGTGGTTCTTTGAACTGAGCTGTGAAGGGACGGCTTTGCCCGGGCTGCCAGCAATCTGATAGTGTTTACATAACTCTGCTTATTCGTGTGTAAAACTTGTTAGCATTTGACTTCATTTCATCTATTATCCCTGCAAACCAGCTGGCCTCAGCTTTTTAAGGGGAAATCTCATCTCCTGATTATCTGGTTTAATTTCAGATATTAGATCATAARGACGTTAATAAAATGTAAACTCACACTGAGAAGCAGATGCTCCTAGAAATACTCTGGCTAAATTTATTTTCATCTCACTCCTTAAAGACTCTTACAGCTGGGCAATAACTGCAATTTCTCTCATGTCTGGTAATTTCTACCATTCTGAGCCCAGAATGCCCTGAATAATAGTAAYATAATTAAGCAATAATTTCAACAATGCTCTTGTTCTCTTAGAAGAAGGCATTTAAATGTAATAACTAAGAGATACCCTTCCAAGTCTGCAAATTTGCAGTTTTAAAGGTTGACATTAGTTATTCTTCTGTCCAGACCCTTGCAACACACATATGCAGCCTACAGAATACATGACTGCAGGTAAATATATCAAACATATTTGCCTGAAGAGTATTCTTTAAAATTTTTCCYAAGACACAGTGATATTCAACCATCAGCTTCTTCTGTATGAGAACAACCCAGTATTCCCTTTGCTTTTCTTTAAACCAAATGAAATTTGTTGCTGAGGATCCCTATTAAATATAAGGTCTTATTTAGTCAAAAGAAGGGTTAATGTAGATTTTTCAGCCAACTTATTTGTAAGCACATGCATTTGTGAGATGAGGTAAACATAATCCTCAGGCATGAGAATGCTTTATAAAATGAATTAAATTAACTCTACCACTTGCACTAGTTTTGGATATCAGGCRCATGGAAAATGACTAAGCAGCTGAGAACTCAGTTACATCGTTATTGTCTAGGAAGAAATACAGAAATAGAGGGATTTCCCTGCCTAAGAGTCTGATAGAAGTAGACCAGGGACCAAGAACAGAATGTTTTTTTTTTACTCTGAGTCAGTTTAGGGCAATGCCTTTGGTCTCTGCCATGTGGAGATAACATAAGTTAAACTGTGTGCCCTGCTGTGGATGGCACAGCAAGTTTGAAGCCTCTGTGCCTTCACAACCTTAGGCCAATGTTCATTGACACAGCCTTTTTGCATCTCAAGTATCTGAAGTGTTTTGTATGAGAAAATTCTGGTGGCAGATAGGACTTACACTGTTTGAAGGGGCAGAGATGCAAGAGTGCTGCAGTCTGCCCTGGCTTAACAGACTGCATACTGCTAACTTGCATCTAAAATACTACACAGATGTAATTTTYCAACATAAACATGGCAGGAAAGCCATTGACACTTATTTGCACAATATCAGCTACATTTCTTCAGACTCACTATTTTCTTTGTGCAGTACCTATGTTTTGGTCTAATCCTGAAAATCATTATTCAGTTCCATGTTCTATTGCTCCTCACATGGTGCTCTTTTAAGCAGGCATGCTTGTCAGAAATATCAATAATAAGCACAAAAATCCGTGTCTCCATGCCTGCATTTATTAGATATTTAAATAAGATCCAGCTCATGAGGATCCAGTTAAAGCTAATAAATTTACAATAGGAAACAAGAGGCAGGTTTTCCACAGGCAGTAGGTGGGTTACCTGACTACAAGATTGGAGGGRACTCTTTTCACCCAATCATTTCCAAAATTCCTTGGTGTTTCCAAGAGGTGAAAAAAGAGGCATTTGCCAACTGTCTGGGTGCTAGATTGGAGCTGTCCTCCTAAAAGCTTGGCTGGTCCAGCACACATAGTACCCAGATTACGGAGTGATTTTAACACACAATAATCCAAAATCTGGATTATCATGAGATAGGAGCTGATTTTGTTGTCTGTTTAGGAATTGCAGTGGGTTCAGGTCAGTGAAGTCTGTGCTCTSTGTGCCTAGCTCTCTCTGGAAGAGCAAAGCTGCTTTTATGGAACATTTCTCTTGCATTTTAAAGAAAATGCAATCTGAAAAACACAAAAAATTAACCACTAAATCCTACCAAGCTTTCCATACATCTGACTATTTCCTCCAGGGCGTTTGAAATGCTGCAATAGCCAAGATTTGTTTAGTATCCCCTCTCACTTGAGAGTGCCTGCAGTAGAGAAGGTTTTACTGAGCCATTGGGTCATGCTTTTCTGCCTGAACTCCAAAAATTGCACAACAGATTCAGGGTGAAGGGCCAAACCCACCTCAACAATMCAAATATGTCCTGTCAGTCCTGGAATTCCAGGCAGCTGTGAAGACAGGTTAACAGCTGGAGCACTCTGCTTCAATTTGTTCTCAACTCTCACGCATCTCTAATCTTGTTTATTCAGTGCCTCGATATTTAACTCCTGGGCAGAAGATGTCATGTCTTGGCTCTAGCAAAAAGTGAGTATTTTACTGAAAGACAAACAGAAATCCCCAAAATATTCGCAACTTCAGGATATATGAAGTTCATGGAGCGATAAAACCACTGTAATTTTTTTCTAGTGGAAAAAGAGACTTGGAATAGACAGGAGCACAGCCCTCAGGAGGACAGAGGCTTAACTTGTGGGGAAATTCAATTCTGAAATAAAACATGAACATTGGGAAATAACATGGAACACATTTGCAACCAGCTTCTCTTATGCTCCTACATGCACTCATTGAAAACTTCTATTAAGATCATATTTCTCCTTTCCTCAACACCAACCTGAACTGAAGCATAACCTCTGAAAGCTCTTCATAAAAACAKAGCCAAATGCTTGAGAACAAGAAATGGGCCACTCCTAGTGTTTCAAGAAAAGGGAAACCAGAAAGGAACCATTTTTGTGCAATTCCTAAACTCTGAACTGTTTAACATGTCTCGCTAATGTACACCCCATACCAGGGCTAACTCCACTGCATGAATGAAAAACAGCTTCAAAAGTTATTTGTGGTCATTCACRTTGGTCTGACATGGACACATATTTACCCTCACTGTCCTGGACAGGAGAAGGGCATTTTTTACTTTCTGTGGCTGGCAAAGATGACCCTTCCTTGCTCTCCAGAAGCATTAAGATGMTATGGACACAAATGTGTCCAGTGTTAACCTCTCCAGAAGATAAAAAGCATGCAAAGATGTCCTGCAAAGATGACTCTGCTGGTTTGACCTTCTTAATTTGGTGAATCAGTCCTTTGTGTGCTACCAGAGCTACAGCAGGTTCAACAGGAACAGCAAAAAGCACATGAAATATCTTTCTGGTTCTCTACACACCTTCATGGATCCAAACTGAAATTCACTTGACTTCTTTTTCAGTTCTACCAAGTTGGGATTAACCACGTGTCTTGTTTTAACAGAAGTTGTATTAGGCAATTGATTAACCCAGGAGACTTTTAGCCTCCTGCAGGGCTGCTGCCATCCCCAACCTGCAGGATCTTTTTTAAAAAATAAAGAAATCTTTAACCACTGCCTTTAGAAATTAATGAYATCAGGAAACATATGGCTTTGTGGCAGTGTTTTTCTCTATGCCCTACTCACATAACCTTTCCTAGGGTGAATTTAGTGATAGTAATTACTAGTAATAATTACTAGTAAATAAATAACTAGTAATAGTACTTGATCTAGTTAACCCCTTCTCTTTGCCACATTTTCACAACAGGATGACCAACATCTCTCCTTCCCCATTATATGATCTGCAATCCCTTAAGGAAGAGCATGACACAGGGCAAAAGGCAAAACCCTAGTTCAAAGTTAAGCTTCAGCTGAATGGAGGCCAGCCTGACAATGACCCTAAAACCTTCCTGAAGTCTGCAGTAGTGATGATGTGACAATGGAGCAAGTTGGATCAGCTTCCTAGTATAAATTAAAAAAAATAAATAAAATCAACAAATAAAAAGCAAATACAAACAAAACAACAACCACACAAAGTAGAAGCGAAAATTCATTGCTGGTACAATGGCAAGTCAGCCACTCGTAAATTTGAGGCTTAAGTGCTAAATAGATTCACCTGAGAAATATTCTTTAGTGAGTTCACGGGGCTTATTTTTGCTCTCAGTTATGCTGAAGTCAAGGAATTAGGTCCATTGTCATTACAAGAAGTGTTTCACCTCAGTTTTTCAAAGCAGCTGCAGCAGACCGAAGTGGACCAGCAAGATTCTCAGAAAGCACCACCCCTGCAGACACACACAAACTCTACCCAGCTCCAGGCTAAATTCTTCCAGCATCAGTTACAACATCAAAATGACAGAACCCGATGGCTTTGTTCAAGAGAACATCTTTTACTGCCTAGGAAGAGGCACAAAGCAGCAGGTGGTATTTGTTTTTTCTCCTTGCTAAAAGAAGTCAGTCCTCTGTGCTCCAATTCCACATGGGATTGTTCCTGTCAGCTACGTGCAGCTCACTCCTGTGGCAGCCCTGACACTCCAGCACACAATGGACCCTGTGGCTGGGAAGGCAGAGCCTTCACCCAGCTCCTTCCAGGGCTGCCACTGCCTCATGAATCAACTGGCTGGAACAACTCAGGCAGGGCTTAATCCAAAGGCCACTGAAATCAGTGCAAAGCTTCCCTCTGGCTCCAGGCTGGTACCTCAGGGCTTTATGAAACCCAGGCACAGCAGTCCCTCTGCCCCTGGGGAGCAGGACAGAGCCTCAGCTTTGCCACAGAGCAATTAAAGATGTAGCACATCCCACCATCTCAACAACTGGAGGTTTTCCTTTATTCCCTGACCTCACAGCAGATACAGAATGCTGCCACATGGGCACAAGTTAACAGTGCCATACTTTGTCCTGGCTTTCCCAGGCTGTGCCTGAAAAGTCTCCTTCCCCCCAAGGTACCTGAGCTGCTGGGTCCCTGCCAGGCTGAGCACATGCAATAAATCTGACAGCCTGGGAGAGAGCTGGACAAAGTCCCATATGTCTGCTGTTGGAAATGTGCCCCYTAGACAGGTCTGCAGTGCTGCTCCAAACACATTGATAGGCCTCCAGAGATCCAGACAAATATAAATAGTTCAAAAAAATAACTCTGGCTGGACAACATTTCTGGGTGGGCACAGTGAGCCTGTGTGGGGAATCCAGAATGTCTGGAGTACCTTGAAATTATAAGAATTTAAAATGCAAAAAAAAMCCCACTTTGTTTTTGAGTTGGTGTCAATTTTTATCTGAGTTGCCTCTGCATGAACTACTAGCCACAGCACATACCAGGGGTGAAATGCAATGTTGGTCTTCAAAAGACAAAATGAGTCCTCAGGATCAGTCCTAAGCATAWGAACCCAGAATACACAGCACAACAAGGTATCATTTCCAACATGGAAAATGGAAAAAAACCCAAAACACAAGCCTAACACCAGACCTCAAGGACTGAACTTACACTGAGCTTCTCCAAAGTGGCTCCAGCATCACAGGCACTTGGAAATCTGACAGCTCGTGTATCTTCACCAGTCCTAACACAGCCTCTGGCTCTGATGAAGGCATGATAACACCAAGCCCCTTGGGCATGTGGTGCAGGAGTCCATGCTGCTACATCTTCACCCCTCAGTCTTTCTTGGGCACAGCAYCCAGCTAGAAAGACAGGCTTCCAATGGACATTTATCCCAGGAAAAGGCAAACTRCTGAGTTACAACACTGCTGATGGAATGGCTGCTGGCATTTCTGGCTTTGCTGTTCTGCTCAAAGCCTGAACAGTGTTTGGGAGACCCGGCAAGCATGTTACAGTCTACACAGGTATCCATCTCTCCATTTCCCAGCAGAAATACCTGCAACCAGTGCAGAGTCCCCACAGCAAGTTGACAGCCACTGATGGGAGGGCTGGGGAAGTGGCCTCTGCTCAGAAATTATGAAGGAACATTTCCAACCTCCATGCTGCACAATGCACTTCATAAAACACCCGAAAGTGTTCAGAGGCAAGTCTGGCAAGCAGATTTCTGTGGCTTGTGACATGTGAACATGTCGTGGTCGTATTTTTAAAGGCGAAGATGATCCCCAAATCCCCAAAAATCTGAATTCGYCAAAACCAATGCAGCATCACATCTTCATTTGTTAATAACAGCCCCAGTGCTGCTGCCCTTCCCTCTGTGTGAGCCCTGCAATGGGGGCAGATGCTCAGCTCAGCTYCTGCCCCCCTTTACCCTCTCTGGGGCAGGATTTGGGAGGTCCCAGCTMCCAGAGTCCCATCCCAACTTGAGAATCAGGCTCTGTTATTGTTAAGGCAAACCAAAAATAAAAAGTCCAGACTAAATTATTTTTAAGATCCTGAGATTTTTAAAGCAGTCGTGTGACTTTTAAGGGGTCTGACTCATTGTGCTTGAATGCTTGAAGCTGGCAGCAGAAAAGGGAGGACAGCAAGATTTAACGTACAGTAATTTATTGTTGAAAGCCTTCAACTGTGTGGGAAAGGGCATGGAGCACATCTGCAGGGATTAAGAGAAAAAGGGACACGGGCCCAAGCCCTTCTCCTCCGGCCAGGCTGCCACCAAGCCACCCTCTCCATGAARGCACCACGCTAAACCCCAGCAAAGCACCCCAGACATGGAAAATCCACTTCCCATGAGCAGGATGGGACACAGGTGACACCCTGGGCTTCAGCTCCAGGGATGGCAAGGGCAGAGCCCACTATTCCCAACCCCTGGGGCTGTCCCTGCCTGCCCAAACCAGCCACACCACGTGGCTGATGCCCAGGTCACCCTGCAGCCTCTGAATCTTCAACAAGAGCCTGGAGGTCTTCAAAGAGAAGTCAAGTGGCATTTTTCTACAGAAACTCCCAAACTACAGCCCCTAACATCCTCCACAGACCACTCAAGGCCTCTATGCCCACCAAACCCCAAGGTCTTGGCCTTTGCTTTAACAGTTTTGCTCAAAGAAGAAGAAACAAAAATGAAGTCTCTATTCAGAATTAAGTACAAAAATTAGAACAAAATGTGCTTAAATCTAGCTTTTTTTTTTTAAATCAGTGCAGTGTTAATAAGCTAAATCAAATCTTTTTATCACTGGAGACATTTCAAAAATAAATGGAGGCTTTCTCCCTGCTTACACCACTGTAAATCATGAAATTTCATTAAAGCAAACAGAACTGTACAGGTGTAAAATGGGTTTAGTTAATGAAATGTCATTCCCAATATYTTCATGGTATTTCTTTCATAAATTGGCATCATCATCATACCCACATCAAATTCTGCTCTCATTTCACCAAAGTAAATCTGTGACAACTGACAGCAAATGCTGCTCTTGCTGCCCACATAAAGTGACTGTAGATAAATTAAAAGCAACAGGCAGTACAAACACAACAACTGTCCAGTAAAGGCAGACAATTCACACATGTACTATACTACATTTACCAAGTTTATCACGCCTTTCAACTTATAATTTTACATTTAGCATATATAACATCTGATATATAAATATCTGGCAAACACAATCGCTTCTGCACAGCACTCACATAAAATTTGAGGATGAGTTTTCCTTTCTCTGATTTCCATAGAAATCATAGAAATATTGCCATATTTCTATGCCACCTTTGCTGTTTCCATTTATCCATGTAGCAAAATAACTAGGAGGCAGACATTTACAGCWGTCTAAGGAAATTAGACAACACACACCCCAAAATATTAACTAAAGCTGATTTTTTGGCACATATCTTTAGCACAAGGACTCTTTGGAAGTCAAGGCAGAAATTCTCACAGCCACTGCTAATCAAAGGCCAGGCACCAGCACCATTTTCCAGCTGTAGTAACTCACCTCTCTGCTTCCAGGCGCATTTCCTCACGCTTTTGCCTCCTGAGCTCTCTGCGGCGTTCAAAGTCATCCATGGTGGGTGTTTAAGAGTTCCAAGCTCTGGGAAGATCCAAATCTAAAAGGGAGATGATCACTTAGATAAGAGTGAAAACACAAGGGATGCATCTAACCAACTGAGTCCATTTGGTTTTGTTTTGCTCTCTTAGCTTCGCTGTAACTATTTTCTTTTTCCATCAAAAAACTCAACTTCCTYGGTATTGTTGAGATAAACAAGATTAATGAAATGTCTTGTAGAATAAACATAGCCCGTGCCTGCGTTTAGTTTCCTAGTTAAAATTAAATCAACATGCTTCAAGCAAGGACTGTATACATCTGCTAGCCACAGACTAGCTATTTGTAACGTCACAGGTCTTTTCCACTAACAAAAGCAATTCAGCAGGATTTTTAACTTTCAGCTTCCAATTTTTCACCGCAAGCAATAAAAGCACTGCACAAGAGMGTTCTTATATTCTTTAGCTGCACAGATAATTAAAAGCTGTGCAGAAGTTAGTCCCCATCTGGCTGTTCCCACCCCCACCTTCAGAAATGCAGAAAAAAGAAAGCGAAGAGAAAATGAGAGAAGAAAGAAAAAGAAAGGAGAAAAGAGAGGGGGGGACAGAAAAAAGAAAGTAAAGGGAAACAAGAAAAATAAGCCACTGCTTTTAAATACCAGCCAGGGGAAGTCAAACTATGTACAAACCCTGCTCAAAGAATGAAGAGCAGCAACACTTTTTTGTAGCTGAATCCGCGCGCTTTGCCCGTGCCCTACCTTCTTCTTTATGATTTAKTCCATGAAGTATTTTCCCCTTTACAGTTCTTCATATACAAAGCCTTCCCAGCCTCGGTTTATATCCCATCAAGCCGACTATTACAGAATTCCCCTGCAGCCCCCAAACCAAAAATGACTACCAGAAAAGGGAAAGCTGTTCTCTTTTTGTCCCTGCTTTGTTTACAGAGCTGTCAGTGGTTAGTTAAACTCTGCCTGGAATCTGGCATTTAAGGCCTGCTCTAAGATTGCTTCCTGTGCAGGGCTGGAGGCCTCAGCTTCCTCTGCAATCCCAGCCCCGGCGCTGCACTCGGAGCACTCCCACCCCCCAAAATCCACTTTTCCCAGCCCCTCACTCCGCAGGGAAAGCCCAAAACTTCCAAAGGTGGCTCAGGAGCTGCTTGCAGCTGGGGGCAAACCAAGCCAAGGTGCATTTGGGCATTATTTGAGGGGCTCTGTTTGCAGATGGAGATCTGTCTCGTGGCTTTATTTATGTTCCTGCCCACTGGRGCAACAGCCAAGTGCCCTCCCCATAAAATCACTGGCACCAGCAAAGCCTTGCTTGGCTTCAGGGAATTTGTGGCTTTTTCTGCCCCCTTTTTTGGATTAWAACACTGCTGAGAGCAGGGGTTTTGTGGAGGTTATTTTATTAGTTTACTTTCCCTGGGGGTATTTTTCTTTTTGATTTGTTCYCAGATTGGGGGATTTAAATTTTTGATGTTGCTGATGTGATTTTCCTCGCATTTGTCTGGGGTTGTTTTGTGGAGATTCAAGGGAAAGATTAATTTTTCAAATCTGATAGAGACATTACAATTGCTGCCTTTTAATAAATTCAGTTAGACCATGCATCTAAAAAACAAGTCGTAAACAGATTTTTTGCCAATCTTGTGTTTACTGTTAGTGCTGGGTACCCCTTGAAGAGCCCAGAACAGCAAATCTTCCRTTTTCTCCCAAGAAGTGCTTCCATCTCAGCCCACATGTGCAGCTAAATCTGGCCCCAGTTTCTTTACTGGAGGACTGTGAGTAGCAGGGCTGATGTGGCTCGCCCTGGCTGGGAGACAAGGATCAAAGGAGGAATGGCACACTACACAACAAGTTCAAAGCAGCACGCTGGGTTTCTGTGCAATGGCAGTGTCCTCMGGAATTAAGACTTTACCAGGCAGCAGCATTTAGTCTGTGGAGCACAGTCACCATCAGGGATTTAAACAAAGGGTTGGCTTTTAGGATGACAGCTGACATGCTAGAAACAAGAATCCCAAAGCTTTTTCCTGCTTTGCCTCCGMAAAGCAGACGTGCTTTGATATCTTTGATTTATGTGCACCTTCATCACCTCCTACCCAGCCAGGCACATCCCTCTCTGCACCTCCCAAGGCACAGACTTTCCTCCTGGGCTGCTCAAGGCTCTGTGCACTAACATTACCCCCATGCCCTCTCCAAATATCCCAGCCCATCCTCCACATGGCCCTCAGCACCACCTCTCATCTCCAAAAGCTCGAGGTTCTTCCTCACTGAGGAAGTCTGAGGAGGATAATAACAACAACCCAGAACTATTTCTGTTCTTCCTCCCCTCTTTTCCTGCCCAGGAGCACTGGGGAGATTGCCCAGCAGYGATAAGGAGTTCCCTGATGCAGCAAATTTTCCCCATCCTCAGGATACTTTTCTGTCATGCAACCAAGATCAGATGGATGGATGCCTTGGGAGGATGTCAAGGGTTTATCCCAGTGTGGTGTCTCAAAGGACTGAGGCACAGCCACTGCATGACATTCAGAAAGCTTTCAGTCCAAATCTCTCTTTCAAAACTCAGGAAGCCACTTGGGAAATAGAGTTCAGGTCAACAGTTTGACCTTTAGCTAGCAAGGCCATATTAGTGCAAGAAAAGGAGGCAGCAGCCAGAAGGTTCACTTGGAGAAGTCAGCTATTCAGTGCTGTTCACTGTCTCCCCAGAAATGACAAGATGTCTTTCACCTCTGAGAACCACTAGACAAAAACACCTAAAACTTCTTCCCATTTCCACAAAAATATGTAACGTATAATACAATACACATTTTTATACATGGTGTAAAATCTAACATTCTCAGAAGACTCACAAATTGCTTCACTTACTGATCTAAGTATCAATTATTAGAAGTGTTTTCTACGAGCCATATTTTGGAGTGTGTACATTTTAATKCTTCTTTTTTAAGATTAAAATTATTAATGAGTAAAAACATCCTGGGACAAAAKGTAACACTCCACCCAGCTCCCCTCTATGGCCTGCCTTCAAAGCCACTTGGGAAAATGTCTCTCTGCATKACCTTCCAAAGTGTGCAAAGACATTTCATTTTTCTACTCTGATTGCATACTTATTTTYCTGTAACACTTATTTTTAATAAGTTGATGTCAAACCAAAAAATTTCATTTTCTGAAAAGAGGAAAGCTATTCCAAGAAAACTGTTTCAAACTGAATGTTTCATTCAACCTCAAAAAGAAAATTTCCCTAGTTTTATTTTAAAYATAAAATTTTGGGGAGTTCAAATTAAAATGGAAAATATTTTTATATGTGAATTTATTTCTTTCCAAATTATTTCCAGGTATGTTTTTCATCAAATTCACCTAGACACCAATAAATTTTAAAGAAGCATAAATATAYATATATGTATTTATTGAACAAATGTGGATGTCTGAAATTATTTGACCAGTTCTATTCCCCTGGCATCCACACCTATGTGGAAATTACTGGAACATGAACTACTCTTACAGTGTGAAAAGGTCCACCACTTAGCATTTTGTTGTTTCTACTTCAAAACCCTCAACTTCAAGACCCTCAGCATCTTTTCAGCTTTTMCACCACTGAAATAATCTGAATTAAACTTGTGGGAGTTTTCCACCACCAGGTTCAAAAGTGGGTCCTGTGGAAGAATTTACCTACATTGCCTGAATCAGAATCACAGCAAAGTATTTGCCCTGAAAATGTCATCTCTCCCCAAAAAATCCTTCACTTCACAAGCAGTACCAGTCCCTCCCTCTCTGCACCTCACATAATGCCTTTGATCTTCAGCTGTCTATGGTTTATTGCTAAAATTTGAGGTTTTCATTGTCTTGCTAAAAAGTATTTTCTTCAAGGACGGCCACATTTAATCCCTACCAGAACAAAGCACACTCATAAAAACTCCACTCCCCTTTAGGTCTCATCCCATGAGAGACTTGGAAAATTTTGTCTTCTTTCTTCAAGCTTTAATCCAGGTAGAAAGCACATGGTAATTGCAAATATGTGACAAAATATTTTACTAGTGCTTGRTGGGAATATGCCTTTTGAAAGCAAACAATAAATTGGCTGAGTAGAAATAGACACAAAATCATATAATTGTATAATCCACTGTGGAGAGCAAAATAACCTCCTGCTCTGGCTCAGATTTAACACTGTCCTCACCCTATTCCCAGCACTGGTTTCAGAGAGAACTCAGCATCCAGGGGGTCTAAAAAACAGATAAGCCAGTCTGGCAGCAAGCAAAATGCAAACTACTACTCAGGTCTTTAACAAGAAATGTCTTTCAAGACTTCCCAGTCACCTTTCCATTACACTGCAGGAGCTCCCAGGCTCTGATGTTTAGGCTGAACWTCTAGACCAGCTTCAAYCTGGCTGGGCCAAGAAACTTCAAGCAAAAGCAAATTCCCTGATATGACACSRCCATGTACTGCACTGATGMCTCAGGTTTTAGCTTTTATATTTTCACATTCTGTGCTGCTTTAGTGTGTAATTCTGAGCTTCATATTAGGGGATGGTGAGCTCTSTGCACAGAGCAGGGAGACAAAACAATTCCTGCTCCAGCTGGGCACCAAGGACAAATGATCCAAATCTCAGCCCAGGAGCACAAACACCGTGGGCTGGAGAGAGAAAAACAAGCAGGGTGGGACTTCACAACCTAAAGGTATAATTAAACAATTAACTCCATTATGCAAATGGACCAGGACTTATAAAAGTGAGAGACCCCATGCCCGCTCGTGCATTTTGGGGCCATTTTGGTTCGTCTCGGGTACAGCCCTGGCTGGGCTCTTGTGTTGCCCAAGGTGGATCCATTGAGGAGATSCTTTTAATAAATCCCTGCTTTATTCTTTAACTCCATCCAGCCTCTGCTCTAGCTCAGCCCTCACAAGGCAGCAGCACAAGGCTCTGTGCTGGCCRTGCCTGCTGATTGCATCACACAAGCACATTACATCTTATTTTTCTCTGAGTAMAACAGCAAATTTCACAATTTCCTCATTCACCTGAAGGGAAGCAAGAGAATTTACCCTAAGTTTCCTTGTAACAAGAGAAATCTGCTGAATTTCCCATCCTATCTCAAGACCTCTGCACGCTGTGCCTCAGGTGTGTCCCTTCCCTTTTGAGCCAAACAAGCCTCTCAGGATGGTGAATAAAGGTGGGCTACCAGCACAGGCCCATCCTGCACAATCCCAGTTCTKCAGGAGCTGGTAGAAATTTCAGGCCCCTTCCAAGTCCAGCTATACAAAGTTTTTTTCCCATTGTCATGGTTTGGCATGAGAGACATTTAGGGAAGTGATGCAAAGCTTTGCAAGCCATGACGCCCACGTGCTTGCAATTAAACATTTGATTGTCCTCTGACCTCTCCTCACTGCAGGATCAGGTGGTGACAGAAGACCTAAGCTGTTGCTGTCATTGCCCTCCATATTTTTCTTAATACTACCAYCAAAACCATCAAACTTCCTATTAAATTTTGACTTAAACCAAGAGCGCATGCAGCTTTGTGACTTGCACTCCATTAATCCAAGTGTCCCATTTTCCCATTTGCATCCACCTCAGGAGGCTCAAAGCCCTGGTGTCAAAGCATGGACCTTCCAAAGGTCAGAAAAGGACTGGGCAGAGAGAAGCATAAAGGATATTTCACATTATCTGGCTAAATGCCATGACATGCACTGTATCCCTAAGACTACCATTGCCCTTTCTTTCTACCTCCTCCACCTCAGCAGTGAAAACACAACCTCTTCATTGCYCCTTTTGAAGCTAAAAGCAACTCAGCAAGCAACACTCATTGTCTAAATGTGACTTGTTTAATCTGGCACCCGTGAAATGCAGGTATGACARGCATTCTGCTGCAATATCTGGGAGAATTAGAGTTCCTTAATCTATCTTCAGTCAAAACAAATAAATGTGTTTTTTATTAAAATCTGTCAGAAAACATTTGGAAATTATTTTCATTGCTCCCCTATTAATCTGCTTTAGAAGCATTCAGTGCCACTCAGGTCTTTTAGAAACAGGCATGACTTCATTGAAATCAAAAGGTGGAGTTCAAAGGATTGATTTCTCCTTTGTCACACCTCATGCATGCTCCTTCTTTAATCCAAGATGTTAGATATCACTGGAACCATATATTACCAACAGTAAGGCTCCATAAATTGATTTTCAATGTTCCTTTCATGCAAAACCACATCTGCAATTGTTTCTGTAAATTTGGCTAAGCATTCATGTTGACTGCAGAAAATAAACTCTTGTACATATACATATATACACACATACCCACAAACCAGTATCAAGCAGCTTTATTCCTCCTCAAACAGAATAGCTCATTTGGGATTTGAGGCAAAATAAATATACTAGGTCACATGAGCACAGTTTTATTCCAATGTAGCTGTTCCTTGTTTCATCTGACCACGCTTCTTAGGACTTCCAAGGGCAATTCATCAATGGCAAACCAACCTTAGCATAAGAAAATCAAACTTTGGTGTTTTCTCAAGGTCCCTGTTTCAGTTCTTCGAACATTTCACTTACAGCTATTTCCAAACTGACTTTGTGAGAAGAAGGCAGTCAATTACAAAGAATCTCAACAAGGATATCAAACCTCCACCTAYTAAAATCTTTACTTTTGCTATGAAGCACATTTTCCATCTCATCTTCCATGGCAGTGAAAGAAGCTCATGCACATTGGTGGGGCATTTGCAAACCTGATGAATAGATTAATGAACACCTCTGAGGCATCCTGACCAAAAATCTGCAGTGATTACACAGAACAGAGATTCCCAGCTGGTGCTCTGCAAGCTACTGGTGGCCCAAAGGACCAGGCCATGGTCCAGACCCTCAACTGCAGTAGGTGGTGAACAGGTTTCACCAACCCTGCCTCCAGCACAGGCTACCAAAGTAGCCTACATCACAAATGTATACTTCACAAATGTTCTTGAAGGTGCCAGGCCCTGTGACAGCTCCTGCTGCTACAGAACCCCATGAAAATGTTGACAGGGAGCTTTTTATACAATTTTGTTCCTGCCAGAGTTCACTCTTTGGGTTGATGCTTTTTCAGGACTACCTAAAAACAGAGGCCAGACAAAATTAAGGGAATAAAAAGCCCTTAATAAATAAATAAAAATAAATTAAAAAATAAATTTATTGAAGGGCCTTCAGGTACTCTCAGGGCAGACAAAGCCCACCCAGGGGCTACACCCAAAAATGGACAATAGGTCACAGGTTTTCATACTTTTATAAATTTTGTCCATTTGCATATTGAGGGTTAATCTTCCAATTGCAGCTTCAGTGAAGTAATGAAGCCATTTACCCCAAGTTTGCTCCCTGCTCCTAACTCACTTTTGTTTACATTTCTTGRGGCCTGAAACAGTGAGGTGTCTTTCATTCCCAGGCCTGGAGAGGAATTTTGTATGACCAAAATGGGAAGACAGTAGCCAACACTTTGTATGGAGTTTAGRGTTACACACTAAAGAATTGCAGGATTACAAATATATGAAAAATGCAAAASCTAAAACCCTGAGGCGTCAGGGTCTGCCACTAAAAGATCCATGGCTGGTGCATTTCTTGTATCCGTGGTTAATTCAGCCCTGGGGCAGGAGCTGCACTGCCCCAGAGGTGTCAGCAAGCTTTGGTGCTGCTGCAGCAGCAGGAGCTCTCATCTCAGAGCCAGCCAGCCACAGTGGAAAGTCCCCATTTATCTTTACTCCCTTTGGCAGGCTGATTGCCATTTCCATTCTTCCTACTTCCTTCCTCTCCTTTCCTCTACTGCACATTGATTAAGGGCCAGGCAGAGCTTTCTCTTGACATTTGGATTTGCATGTGCTGGTCCCACTCCTGATCTCTGTGACATTTGTCTATCATTTCCCATTAGCAGAAGAAGGAAGAAACAGGACATAGCTGGAAGCTGCTGGCACAGCCACTGGTTCTCATGGTAGGAGGATCGACCCTTGACTCTCCCCTCCAAGTGTCCTCTGAATTATTTCAAATATGTGGTCCCCAAAGATCAGAGGGTACTGAAATATTATTCACATACAAGCTAGAGCTGAAATCTTGGTCCTGTTGGAATCCTTGGCACAATTCCCAGAGACTTCAATCAGGACTGGATTCCACCCTCACAGGCCAGAATCATCTAATATGCACAATGGAAGTTCCATGGGCACACTCTGCATGCCAGAAGCTGGTGTARTCTCAGATTTTGCCAATATAGGCTGCTTCATGCTCTTGTACCTTTATGCACACAMATGCAAAGGCAGAATTGCTTTTACTCTTGCAATCTTGTGGGAAATAAGTTATTTTTACATGTACCATTACCACTGAGGAAACACTCGGGCTTTGCTGCAGATACAAAGTGCAGTGAAAGCTTCATTGCCCTTGACCAATGTTTAACCATAAGTGAGAATAACCCAGGTAATGTCAATGAGGCAAAACACAAAAAACAGAAGGGATTTTGTAGTCCACAAAACTATTTGTAAAAGTGCTTCATCCCCAAATGAGCTCTGACTTGTGTTCACTTTTTCCTGCAATCAAACACTTRGAAGCAAACTCATGGGATATCACCCACTAGTTATCCTTGCCTTTTATCTGCTTCTACCAGCAAAAATCTTCATTTTGATAATTAATCACAAGATTAGTGCAGTTCTTGCCCTGTTAAATGACAATGCCAATTTCCCACTGATTTCTACTAGCAAAAAAAAMCCAAAAACACAGAG
The DNA here is from genome assembly GCA_014549065.1 of Cardinalis cardinalis. Classification (NCBI taxonomy): domain Eukaryota; kingdom Metazoa; phylum Chordata; class Aves; order Passeriformes; family Cardinalidae; genus Cardinalis; species Cardinalis cardinalis. The sequence continues at coordinate 377,230 of JACDOX010000323.1, forward strand.
AATGGAAAAGAGTATATCAACACAGGCAGAAGCAGCTGCACAACTGTGGAGAAGCTTCACCAAGGTTTTACAAATGTTTTAGCATTCTATTTACACACTTTCTCTGTATCTTTCAGGTCTTGAATTAAAAGGCTAAGGCGATGCCATTAAAAATAATGAAATGTTTGAGCAAATCTTAAGGTGGGGTTCCAACAGCAATATTCACTCAGCCAGGCTTCAGACTCCACATGTTTTCTGGAACGTGTTTCAAAACAGAAAATCATGATACATTAAGCTACATAGTCAGTCATAAAACAGTAATAGAAAATAATATGAAGGTACAATGCAGCCAGCTCACTGTGGCTTCAGTTTTGTGTTTTCAACCCTTTTTTGTGCTAAAACATGCAGCTCCAGGATCCAGCTCTAGGATCAACTCTAATGAGAGTTGARGGAGTCTCTGTTGCGTGCTCTATTGAGCCAACACCAAGCAACAATACCAGGTTTTAGACATCAGCCCTGCATTTCTAAAGAAAATAGAAATATGACCAAAAAYCCCACAACTAAATGTTATCTACTACCATTCCCTAAATCCTCTTCCAGAAGTTTCCAAAACCCCTATGGGCTCTCCTCCAGCCTCCCCTGTTGCCATGTAATTCCACCCAGCTCAGACTGAGACACAGAGCACACATGACTGCTCAGTGTAAGTCTGGGCACCAAAGGCACATGAAACCCCTTTTTCACAGCCACAGGGTGCAGTTGGATGTGTACAGAGAAGAATCAAACCAAAGTCCCAGATGATAGCCCTTGCAAACTTACAATCCATATTCCAGATTAAAAAAAAAAAATTAAAAAACAAAACACACTAATCTGAAAGTAGCTTGCACCCTTAAGCAGAACAAARAAAATAAAATCCATATCTGAAAATCATAAATAAACAGCCAGATTTTTCAATGCTTACCTGATCCTAATAAAACCTTTACGACTTGTAAATACTGACAAGYGTCACTTCAGATCCTGTTAAAGGAGTCCCTTAAACATAAAAGACAGGTTGCTCTCTAGTTAAATCTTTTCTCCCTKGCTTTTCTACTACTGAAAGTAATTGAAAACAGAAGACATGCATCTTGGTGCAGCCTAACTTTTCAGGAAGTGTAAATGTAATTATTTACATCACACTGCACACCAAGTTTGCTCTCAGTTGCACCCATCTACCTCCATACAAAGCCAATTAAAACCCAAATGCATCAACACTTAGAGTCACATAAAATAAATGAACCTATTAGGTGATACCATCTGCAAGAAACCCCTAATAAAATCCACATAAAGATAGCACCAGTTTTCTTAGCCAGGGAGTGCCGCAGAAGACACAAATTCATAATGTGCAAASTCATAATGTTACTTCAAAGAAAATGGTACCACAAACAACATAAAACCACTGCCCAAAGCGAGGTGTTGTATAAGGAATACAAATGTGATTTCCAACTCTGAAGGATGTGCACATACCTCAAAGAGGGCACACCCAGGGAACAGATGTGAATTTTTACCATCTTTGCTACTGCTTTAAGTCCATATTATTTTGGTATTTATATTAAAAAGGAGACAGAACTATCTTTGGAGATGACTAAGCAGTTTCTTGATTTGTATTAAGTACCAAAAAGCAGCCTTGCCAATTTATCCATATTTAAGTTTCTACAACTTAATATAAACCCACTTCCAAGAACTACATAGGTCTTCTTAAAGTATGTGCAGCAAGAAGTCAGTGCTGTGCCAGCTGGCAGATTAAACAAGCCATTAAATAGGCTCCTACTGAATTTAAAGGATTGTTTTTCATCTTTTCCTTCTCTTCTCCTCCACATCCAGATGTATTATTTAGGGGATATTTTCCAGTACCGGTAGAAAAAGTCAAAGAAATGCCCTTGGCACATAATGAGTTTTCCCTCCAATGTGGTCTCCTGCTGCACTTGGAATTTATTCCATTACTGTATGGCTTGCAGTGGTCCCAAAATACCTCTGACTATGAGGAAAATGTGTTTGGGGTAGGTATGGTTCTTCATTTGAAAGCAGGGACGCTCTGGGGTGATGTCCCATTGTGCCACCCCACAGCCCACATCCTGCAGCCCCCTGTGCAGGAGAACAGTGCTGCTCCCTACACATTATAGCTCAGAAAGGAAGARTCCACCAGGACTAAGAATAAAGCCACCAGCCTGTCCTTGGCTTGGCAGAGAAGCTCCTTTCTCTGCAGTCCTTGTAGGACTCAGTGATGAGAATTAAAAACCAGCTGTGATCAAACCCTAGGCCTTCATAGAACAGAGGTCTTCAGCACTTCATTTTCCCTCAGAGGCTCAATCTTAAGAGGTTTTACAGAGACCTCTGTGAGCCAGGGGGAAGTTTGATAAGAGGAATCCACATTTACTCTTGAAAGAATTTCCTACCAAAGTCATTGACATAGAAACCAAGAAAGAAAGAAGGATGAATCAGAGAAACCTACAACTGTCTATTCCAATGAGCACTTTGTYTTTCCTGACCAATGAGTAAAAGTGTAAACTCCTGAGTTTTGTAAGAATGTATAAAAACCATGCATTCTCTAATAAAAATAGGATTTGAAGCCTTCTGAAAATGGAGCGTGGCTTTGTATTGCRACCATCTCAACTATGACAATCTGAACTTTATGATCCAGCAGGATTCAGAGCATCAATGAGTCTAGAACACAGATATTAAACCAGCCCAGGTGTCATCTACAAAGGAAAATAAAAAAGCTAAATAGCATTATTTCAGATAAAAATGCCCATATTTAAGGTTTCCAGATAAAACATCCCAAAAGATCCCAGCTGCATCTGCTCCCTGTGGCCATTTCAGGCTGACTGGAGCTACAGGCAACTGAAGGAGCAGCAGCACCTTCTGAAATGCCTGACAAATAATTTGACAAAACTTGAAATTTCCAGGTCTCTCTCAGTATTTCAATTCCTGGGTAGTAAAAAGGTGCTCAGTCCCATAAGCCTGCTACTGAACAAGAAAAGCAAGAAGGGCTTAAAACCAAGAATAGGCACACAGGGAGAGGCTAGGATAGCCAGCRCTGGAACTTGCCCATGGCCTGGATCATCTCCTTTCCCAGGGCAARCAGCCCCTCCAGGCTGGTCCCACAAGGGGAATGAACCCCTTTGCTCCCAGCCAGACCCACAGAACATCCTGGCCCCTGCAATGACTTCAGCATTTGGCTCCAGCAGGGTGTGATTTGCCAGAATTGTTCTGGGGGTCACAAACATCCCCCGCTCCCTTCTTGAGGGGTAGTTTAGTTATTAATGGCAAAAGCTGAAGTGTAAAAACCTGTGTTTTGCATGTATTCTTTGTTTCTAATCCCCAGTATCCGTAAGGGGACTCCCTCACTTGGCTAGCAGTCGGGATTCATTAGGCCTTTTATGATGATTCTTTCTGTTGTGCAGATAGATGATGAATCTCAGATGTTTAAATAGCATATAACAGTGCTCCATTGACCTTGCTGAGTACAGTTGGAGGGGAAAAAAGGTAATTTTCCTCAAAGAAATGTTAAAAATGTGTCTCCACTACAGCCCAGATGCAGAGGATAAAGAAACTCCAGAGGGATTAAAATATTTTAGATTAATTTGGAAGAAGGCCACATTGTGTAAAGCCTGGTTAGTTTGGGCCTTTCCAATTCCACGCCGTATAAACAAACCCATTTAAACTGCATTTGTTAGAAAGAATGTTTTAGAGAAAAAAAAAWTCCCCCAAAGCAGTTGTAACTCAAATGACCTCCAGTTCTGTATTCTCTCCTTACTGCCTAAAGAACAAACATATGTACAATATATTCTAGCCAGAGTTTGTGCAGTTGCTGCATGATTCATACTGCTTGAAAATTAAATCATTTAAGTAAAGGGTTCTGGCTCCCTCAAGCAAAGTTTTAAAACTGAAGCAAGGTTGGTTTTGGAGCCAGCTTCCATGCTTTGAAGAAGACCATTGCTTATAGATTTTTGCTTTGGGCTGGGTGGAAAAAATTAAGAGATGAAAGTAAATTGAAAGCAAGAGATGGAAAGAAAGGGAAAAGGAGGGGGGGAGAAGAAAAGAACCTGTAAGATCAATAYAGATATATAAGAATGAACCTAATGTTCAGCATGTCACTGACTGGCAGGAGCAAATCCTTAAATGTTGACTTGTTTTCAAGTCAAATTTTTGCCCATTTTACTCCTACAGAATAGTGGTTTTGCTCCCTCCAAAGGGAAAAATCCGATTCTAAATAACCATAACAAATAAATATTTGCTGACCATCACAAATTAATCAAGTTGAGACACAAATGACCATGAGGGTAGCACTGCACCAGCCAGAGGGGTAACAAAATGAAACACCCACGCTTGAGTAATTTTGAATAATCAGCATCTTCAAAACAGTGGGAACTTGAAATAGAGGAATTTTCCTTATCATCAACCATAAATCCCAGAGTAACCCAGCTTTAGGATTAACTTGACATGTGGATAAAGAGGCTTCTCCAGAAGCCCCAGGTCTCCTTGTGCTGTTGAAATGACACCCAAATACTTTCCTGCAACCCCATCACTGCATAAATCCCTTGTCCCAGAGGATGGGAGGCAGCTGGCACATCTGAGTACAAACTTCCCTCTCCCAAACACCCAAAAGAGCCAATATTATTTATTATTTCACCACTGAATGTCAGCATCTTGGAGAACAATATGGCAACTTGAAGCTCAGAACAATACAACTCAATAGTTTAGAACTCAGAATGAGGGGGGGGAAAGCTGTTATCATGAAAAGGAATGCATTTTGAGATAATAAAAAGATTAATTTAAATTCTGGGATTGGGGGGCTAGCATCCCTTCTCACATCTTACATCATGRCCATAAAACTCAACTGGGATGATGGCTTCTGCAGCTATGACACATTTGATAGCACACAATTTTCTTGCAAGAATGCTGCTTGTTTCAGTTCTCCAAGTCATTTTTCCTCTTGGTTGTTTCTTCCCACTTGTGATTAACACGTTTCTCTAGCATCTCACATGCATTTTCACTTTGGCTGCTTCTACAGCCAKCCCTGTGCTCCCATACTCAGCCTCCTTGCATGGATGGAAGGGACACATTAAGCTGTCCTTGGAGATACTCCAGATTTGCAAGGATRTAACCATAAGGAGAAAGCTGGCTAAGGGGACTCTTACATCAACAAAAAAATCAAGACAGAATGTGGAACTCCTTGTGGTTGGGTTTTGTTCTTCAAATGTCATGTATGGACCTTTGTTTGTTGACATACYCCTCTACACATTCATGAAAACAAGATGTTCTCTTGTCACTTAGACTATCATGGTAAGACATTTTAAATAAATACTTCACATAATTTCAGAAACAGATGTTAGACAGTAAAATTGGATGTTTGCAATAGAAATAGCTGAGTCCTATTTAGTAGTGCGTGGAATTTTCAGTTTTATGCTTCATATTATCACCAGCAATGCATGAAAACTCAWCAGGTATTACACCYTCAACTTTTCYTTTGAAATGTATTTATCTTTAAAAYTTACTCCAAGAAGTTTACAAGTAGAAGTGAATATTTTTCAATACACTTAACTCTGCCCTTTAACTCACATGCCTGCTACASTTCTACATGCATGTATTTTTTTATTTTCTGTATCTTCAGTAGGAGGTGGGTTTGTTTGCTCTACCATCTCCCACAGTGGCTAAGAAAGTGTAAAAGATACTCAGCCTAAATTTTGCTTCTCTGGGCAGTCCTAGCCCCAGTGTTACTCCTTGTAGCACTTCTGGTTAAGCATTTGTGTACTAATAACATTACTCCATCGTTAATATTGCTCTTCCCTGACTGATTCAAATGGAGTATGTCTGGTGCCTGTAGTAATAAATTTTGAAAAATTGCTGGCTCTCAGTCCGGTGGCAGAAGTAAGATTAATTTGATTTCTTTCCTAAATCCCATTGTTTCAGTTTATTTACATGCTACAGCCAACTTTCTGTGGCCTGAGTTAGTCAGGGTCAGTGTGGTGTTAAGGTCRGAGATACAGCAGGGACACAGATGTGCAGTGACATCTCAGTTAGTGCTCATTGTTACTATTTTAGAGGCTATGTAGACTTCATGGAATTAAATGCCCTGAAAATTCTGGTAATTAAAAAAAATTGAGAGAACAATTAACAAAAATTACCAAATCAATTAAATTTAACATTGAGTTTTGTAGACTTCCCTCAGGTTTTATCATTCAGGATTTTCTTTGTACATGGTAAGAAAAACAGCACTTAGATTATCCTCACTTTTAACRCTAGGGAAAAACATGACAGAGATTTGTGTCTCAGTGATAAAACCAGCAAAAATAGAACACTTATGATAACCCAGACTTTGAAAAACATCAGTAAAAAGCCCCCTGAGCTCCATGAACATGTTGCAGGCTGCTCATGTCACATAACTACGGACTACGATTTTTTTGCCTGAGGCTCCCACATTTAAACAAAGGGAAACACTGCCTTCAACAAAAGATGCTATTCTAGTTATGTGCCCTTTTACCCTGTCAGAGGAACAGCTGGTATCATAAAGTCACAGCTAATTTGTATCATATCTGCACTAACAGTCAGATTTAGTTTGTATCAAACTTTCAAAGTTGGACTTAATGCCACTTGATGGATGACAGCTTTTCTTGCCTCCCCCTTCTCAAAATATATTTAAACACTGCCTCCCACATAAAAAAAGCCCTCCCAATATTCAAAATACAGAGTCTTTAACATGCTCACATAACTGAAATACATGTTAAATAAAAATCATTAAAACTAGCAAATTAAGAAAAATCCTAAAGAAGGGAGCAAATACTATACCAGCAGTTCTGAAGTTCAGTGACAAATAAATAGTGCTTTAAGACAGACGTGTGGGTACTAAGTGTAATGGAAAAGAATTTTTTTCTAAAAAGAAGAGCAGAAAAAACCCTGCCTCAGGTAATCTCTTGAAGTTTGGGGTATCTGTTCTCCAGATTCCAGTCTGCCTGCAGAGACTGTAAGGGTTTTTTCAAGGTCAGCACTCAACAATTTAGGGAAGACCAATTTCACTTATTTTTTTAGGGGACCTGTTTCTCATTTAAGCTATTAAATGTCATCTACTTTCATTTTAAGACCCCTGTAGCAGAATGCCTTAACTGTGTAAAGGGACTCGAGTGAAAGTGAGAGTCAGGCCAAAGACTCAAAAGTTCCAAACCCACAGAGCTCACGTGAGAAAAAGTTGCAAAAAAATCAGTCTCTTGTTGGAAAATAGGCACAGGGAACTTGCAGAGACTGGGAGTTCAAGCTCAGTTCATACCAACATCTAACAATGGTGGTGTGCTGCTGAGGCTACCCCAGCACAACACCTGAGTGCCCAACATGAGCTGGAGACAAGACACTCTTTAAAATTTCAGCCATTTCTCACTTCCACGTTATATAGAAATACTAGGCCAAGGCATTTCATTATTTGAAAGCATCACCAAAGTGTAGGCAAGGAAAGTCTGTGTAATGCTGCACAGTGTAATTATTATCAGGGTTCTAACAATTGGCCCCATTTATCAGAGAGAGATTGGTGTGCTCAGTGAAGTTACACACACCAAGCCAACAATGGCCCTGGGAAGTTCAAAGCAGCAGCAACAGAAATGCAGTTTTTAAGTGACAGGAGAGCTCATTGTGATGGAGCTGAGAGAGAGCAGTTCTCAACGAAGGCTGAAGAACCCCAGCTCCCAGCCTGTCTTTCCCTCAGCACATTCATTGCCTGACTCAGAAGGGCAATACTGCACAGAGGACAAAGACACAGCTTCTGCTTGTCACTGCTCCCTGATGGACTCCCTGCCAGTCAGCAGAGCCAAAGTGCAGCACATTCCTGCCACCTCCTCTCCAGTGAGCTGGATCTGCTCCCTACCTACTGAGAAGATGCAAATAATCAACTCCATTCCCTTCACCCCAAGCACAGCAGTGATTCTGCCCTTACAGATGATCTTTCTGCTTGTTCAGAATTCTTTTAGTAAATTTTTTTTTTCAAGTGTTCTTAAACCTCTGTCTGACAAGGCATGGTTTGTCAGAAGCAGATTTCTCTTCAGCTACCCAGTGTGTCCATTTTACACTTCCTAGGTGGTGTAATTTCTGGAAAATAAAAAATGTTCTTCACCCAGAACTTGGGATGAGTCACAACAGGATTACTTGTTTGGGTTCACCCTTAAATGAAGAATAACTTTCTATATCTAAATGATGCTCTGGCTTTGTTCACAGCCACTCCAAACAGTTGTAACACCTCAGCAACACAAAACCCACCAGGCTCTCATCTCTCACAAAAGAGCTTTTCCCAAAAAGTGCCCCAGCTGTACTCAGAGGTCACTTGAGGTCCCAGAAGTTATGGGAAAACTTGGGCAACATTGAGTTCTGCCCCTCCTTTTCCAAGTAGCAGAGAGGATGGATGAGAGAAGGAAGACCTTATGTACATCTAACTTTACCTCATAAAGCCATAGAAAACACATTCAGAGACTACAAAAATGCTTTTCTCCTAAATGATTATTTAGAAGAAAAGCTGACCAAACCCATTCTTACACAATGTTTCCTAATGGCAAACATCTTTCAACAAAACAAACATTTCCAAGGGAAAATAAAGAACAATCATCCCTACCCAGTGACTCTGAACCTTAACCTTTGAGGGTAGCACTTATTCTTGAAAGTAATTCATATAACCATGTCAGATTGCCTTCCAAAATCAGGTTTGACTGTGTTCAAAAACTAACAGAAGACTTTACAGGACTGCCACGATAATACTAAACTGTTCCTGCCCTTTATATTCAGATAGAGATGTGTCTCATTTCCAGTACTGAGATAATGCTGKTTTTTTCCTTTCTAAATGAGCATATTGGTCCACAACATTTGCTTTAATGATTGTTTAAAGGTAACTACTGGCCTATTCCATAGTATTCTCATTCATATCCCCTAAAACCCATCCTCCTGTTCAGCCAGCTTTGCCATATAAAAGTGGAGGTTAAGTACGAAAAATATGATCAGATTTTGCCTTTACCTCTTTGTGACAGAATTCTTTTGACATCTGGACAAGTGCTGGGCAAACACCAGAGGGACCTCAGCATGAGAGAGGTAAAACTTACCCTGCATCCTACACTTGGAGAAGATGACTGAGTCCCTGGAGGATGGATTTTCAGATGCAATTTCTGAACCAAAATAAGGAGCCAGCCCCAGCTCAGCCTCAGTTTTGGGGGATTGAAGTGCCTTCTTTCACCACCTGTCTACAGATACAACTCCAAGTGCTGAGGTATCAGAAACACTCTGGAGGGCAGTCACTGCTCTCTTTGAACATCCAATGCTCAGCAGAGGGAAAAAAGACTTACATTTATGACCCCATTTGCTTTTGGACAGTATGGTCTCCTTTGCCTGGATTCATATTTTTAAGGAATTTAAATACCTCATAAACGCACTACTTGTGGAAGCATGTGGGAACTTTAAGCTAGACATCTCATGGGAAGAAGTGTTCCATGGGAAATTCCACAACAGCTTGGCTGGTTCTGAATCGAAAAGAAATCCTAATTTTGAAACATCAGCATTTCCTACAACTGGAAATACCAGATTGCATCTGGCTTCACTTTTAAACACTCCCCCCCCACCAAAGGCTTGAAAGTAACACAGAACTGCAAAACAACAACCAGGGCAGAGAACAGCCTGCAACGATTATCAGCCCATTCAGCACTTGCACAAACCTTCCCAGAAGTGCAGACAAAGTTAAATTTGCTTCCCCGAGGATGATGACAAAACCAGCTGAAATGGGCCCGGACCCAGCAATCCTGATGGGGAGGGAAGGCACTGCAAGCAGTGTCCTGCCTTCTGCTGTGTCTGTCTCCTCCTCCACACTGCTCTTGCCAAATAAAAGAGGGGCAGAGGAGGCCCAGGCATAGAAAGTGGTCCCCCACCAGTGAGCAGCAGCTCCTTATACCCTGAATTGACTGAAGATGATGGTATTTAAGGGGGCTGACTCAATGCTGGGGCAATATTTCTGACCCATCATTCTGCTGTCACAGGCACTGCCTTAAACTTTAGAGCCAGTCCACAGTTTGTCTCCAGCCTGGAATTTCCGTATATTGAGGGGCTAAAGTTTACACACATTATAAACACTTCCTTTAAATGGTTTGTGAGCCCTCACTTGTTCTGGCAGTGAAAGAACAATGTTTGTAAAAAAAATGTCCAAGTGTTCCATGTTGTAAATGGTCAGTAAACACAGTTACTTGGTCTCTCACATACTTCTCAGAGACTGCTTGCTCTAAAAAGAAGACACAACAGGATAGCAGCACTCCAGCATATGATCATAACACAAATAAATACGATTTAAGACTCCCACTGCAAGGAAAAACTTGCTAAAATCCAGTGGAGAAACAGAACTTTTAAAAGAATGGTGATACACCAACAAAATGATTACTGTAAAACACAATGATTTTTGAGTTRAAGGTAAAATTCCACGTGAAGTGCTTTAAATCCACTATAAATTCTGAACAAAGTAATCAATGGTGTCAGTGACACTAGAGGGACAGGAGCCAAGGGTCTGCTGCAGGGTTCTCCACTGATTTTCACAGGAATTTGGATCAGCCTCCAAAGAAATAAGAAAACACCCAAGGAAAAAAAAGCCTCAAACCCCCCAGCTTCTGAATACCACAGGAAAGGAAGTCTGAGGTAACTTCTTTGATCATACTCACAGGAAGGCAATCAGAGGAAATATTCTGAGCTTTTCAGTAACAAACCAGCTGCTTGATGAATCAAAATGACGAYTCCAGAAAAACGAGGTGAACTCTACACAAAAATAGAAAAAAAAGGAACCTTATTTAGCAAAGGCATAATTACTCTGCATTCTTCATTTTTCTTTGGTTAAGTCTTCTTTAATGACACTCCTAGAAAGCCAGGGKTTTTTTAGGTATGAAATAAAACTTCCAAAGTTTTAAGACACCAAGAAAACCCACTGTCAAAAGCTCTAGAAATTACAATTTGACAAAGGAGATTTTGATTTCCCAATATCTCTTAACCAAATCAGTCACTAAAACATCTTAAGAAATTAAGCTTATACWGATTCTTGTTGTTAGAACAAGATGAAACATACTGTCTGGCCAGCAGTGAATTTTCACAGCACAGATATGTTTCCAGCACACCCTCCTAAGGATTTAGGATATTCYCTGCAGTATAAAACATGTTTTAAAAAGTACTCTGCAAAAGCAGATAAACAGTAAGATGACAGTCTGTAGATAATGCAATACTATTCAGTTTAATCAAACTTRAAAGTCAGTACTACAAACTGGGGAAAAGASTTCMTAGCAGTGAATTTCTACAGGCAAAYAGAATTCACTTTGCAGAAATAAAGGTACAGGAKGGAAAAAAGAAACCCTGAGATGATTATACAAACAGCARTCAACTCTAAACGAGCCAATGACACTCAAAACTTCTTGGAATGTGAGGAAGAGCTCTCTGAGAATATTAGGTGGCTCCCTAAAAGGGTTGCCATGCATKGGAATGGACTTCCCACCCTGGGCAATCTCTGGGTGACCTGGTAGAAACCCACAATGGACACCAGAAAATGCAGAAAGAGCAAGATTCAGTGAACTGGGGTATCTTTCCCTCTACATTCAGCTACTTCTTTGGTAGTGTACAGACACACCAGAATAAAGAATAAAATAAGAATAAGAATAACCAAAATAAGAATAAAARCTGCAAGCTYCCTTCAGAGAGCCTCTAGTGGTCTRTTCTATTTAGAACCAAGGACCTTCATGTTGAACATCTGCTGCCAACAGAGGAAATGGATTATTTAAAAATCAACCTATTTTCAGCCATTTTAAGATAATAACATGGAGTTGGTACTTGCACTCATTTCTGGTTATTCACTGGAAACTCAGACTTTTGAGGATTCAATATAAATGGCTGCTCTGTAATTTCAACAACAATTTTACAGTCTGGTCTCTAGGTTTTAAGACACCTGTCACTAATTCACATTATTGCAAAGACTGGGTGGCCAAAGGCAGGAATTTGATCCAATGTATTAGGAGTTTCAGTACTAAATTCAAGGGATCTCAACYCCAATTTTAGACTGAGCAAAACTGTACATATCTCACATAAGAAAAAAGAACAATGTAAGAAAACAACCCTGATTTTCATGGTTGAAAATAACAAGAACTTTAAATCTTCTTCCTCTCCCTGGTTACACCTGCTAACAGCAAGAGCAGACCAGGCTCTATCAGTCCAGAGCTTCAACTCATGAATAACAAGGCCCTTCCAGGTCACTGAATTAATTCCAACTTTTCCACTAAATTGAAAATTTTACTTTGCTCATTTCTATGGTTTAATGTGCCCCATTTGACTCTCAGCAGGAATAACTTCAAGACATTCAGATAATGTTTTTGGAAGGTCCTGGGTCCAAAAGCCCTTTTCTGCTTCAGGCCATTTGTTCTCTTTCAATGTCTTCAAGATTTCTAAAATGGATACAACCCCAAAAATATTTTCATTTTCTTTCCCACAGTTGTGAAGACCTTTTCTGCTGCTCTCCTTGATTTTGCTCTGTTCTAAACCAACACGTTTCTGAATCAAGTTCAACATAATTTGTGATATCAATAAAATGACTGAAATATTCTCACAGTGCTTGCCTTCCAAAAGAGTTTCTCTCCCACCACAATTCCACTGTTAGCTGACTATGAAGGGTTATGAACAATTTAACAAAAAGGTAATTTCCATACAACTTAAGCATGAAGGAAGTTCAGGCCCAGGTCAAAAAACAGACTCCATAAATCCAAACCCTCCAATCCAACCAACATCCCTCAGGTTTGGATACAACTTTGGGCTGTCATCTTCAGTGGTAAAATTAGCACCATTTTTCCTGATTCTTCAATCCTTTGGATTCCCCTGACCATAAACTTTGGGTTCACGTTCTGCTCTCATTTGTGCAATGGCATTAAGAGCACCCCAGACCTTGGCACACACCCAGCACCGCACATTCCACACTCAATTTCCAGCTAACAGGGGCACTGTTACTCCCAGTAGGAATTCTGGGAATCATGGATTCCCAGATAACACAGGACAGTAGCCATTAAACACAATTTTAGTAACTGAAATGCTTTTATCGGAAGCTCTTAAAAATGCTYCATCAGAAGTACTTGTGGCTTAAGAGGTTCAGGAGTTGCTGCTCTCTTGATTATAGAAACTGGAGAAAACAAATCCCATCCAAGGTCATTCAGCAGTTGACCTGTGATGTTTAAATGTGGGTTGGGGAGGGCTGTTAAAAATGTATGCACACACACGCAAAGAAAAGCATGGTTTCCCTGCACTCTGCTCTGCTAATGAATCTGGCTCCATTACACCTGGTGGTTTYGAATGGAAATAAAGTTATGGGGGCCAGTTATCAAACTCTGTGTTGCAGGTATTCCATTTTATCCAAGAGATCCCAGCAGTGATCAATATCAGATGTTCAGAGTAGAACACAGGGACAGTGTATAATGGTGCTTCCCACAAATACTCTACAGCAGCTGGTGACTTCCAGAATGCCTGAGTCAAAGGTGGAATCCATATATTTACTGATCTCCATGGCAGCCTTTTTCCATTAGGTTCAGCAGCTGCCAACACTGAAAAAAATCCTGTGACAGAGTCCTCACTCACCTAGAGCACAGCTAGCTCTGGTATGCACACCAAGTATTCAGYATTGCATCCCAAACAATGGAGCAATCCCAAACCTGACAGCAAGGTGGTTAAAAASTTATCTGGGAAATAGCACACCTGGGTTTCAGTCCCACTTTCATGTGTAACCACTTAGGAAAATGAAATTACATCAGTAGGAGAGAGTGGGAAYAAAGAGTAGTTGAAAAGTGCATTTGAACATTCTTTGTGACAAAGGAGGTAACCCAGTCTACCTACTGCACTGTGAGTTAGCAACTTATTAGATAAAAGGACTCACCCTCTAGTCTGTAAAAATAGCAAATATTTCACAGAATCACAGAACAGTTCAGGTTAGATGATACTTCTGGAGATCACCTAGCCCAATTCCCTGCTCCAAGCACCATGTCCAGTTGGRGTTTGAGTATTTCCAAGGATGGAGACACCACAGCCTCTCTTGGAAATCTGTTCCAGTGTTGATCTCTCACAGTAATAAAGTTCTTCCCTACATCTAAATGGATTTTTTTAAGTTTCAATTTCTGTCCTTTCACTGCAGACCCTGGTTTGGTTGTTTTCATTGTCACCTGTCCCCACTCCCATGGTGACAGAGTCACAGTGYGTGACAGCCCTAGAGTTAAGCTTGAATCTCACCCCAATTACAGCTAGGAATTTCTATCCATAGATTTCAATATTGGCTGTTGTGCAAATTATTTCTTTTCCCTTGAGTCATGARAATGACAGCAGGAAACCACCTTTTAAAAAAATAATCTAGGTGAAGTATTTCTTTGAATACCCATTTCTTCCAGAACTAATTTTCTCCTTTTGATTTTTATGTTGTCACTGTTGTCATGTAATTTATTTATGTGGGAAGGCATTACAGAGGGAGCAATTAAAACTTTTCCTTGGACGTGCTATGTGCAAGAAGATGACTTTTCAATACAGGGTTTGGCAAATGAGTGTTGCCAGCAGCAGAGAGGACAAGAAGCCTCAAACTCATCCATCACTAGGAAACCCAAAAAAAGGTGCCCAAGGAATTTGGCCTGGAAAGGGGAGGTGTGTTCCTACCTGTGAGCTGCTCACCCAGACACTTGCACACAGCTTATCAACACAAAACAACAGTTCAAAGAAAATAAAAACACCTCACKCAGCAATATGCTTAAGTTAAATTAAAAAACCATAGTCAAATCCCTCTGGCTTCAGGCTAAACAYACATTTACATGCTCTGCTGAACACAGTTTGCTGTACCTGAGCTCCACCTCCCAGAGGGGCGCAGCCACCTCCTGGGGAAAAAGTTTTGTGAAGCAGAAAGATCTTTCCTTCCCTTCTGCMACACTGCTAAGATCCTCCTAATGAGAAACTCATCAAAGCTTCAGAAAATGACAAATTTCCCCTCCACCATGTTAAAATGCCAATTATCCTTACACTGACTTGAGTAGCACATTGACAGTAGCAGGACACACTTCTATATAATATACATATAATACATTTATATTATATTATATTATATATCATATTTTGGAGGAAAGTCACTCCTCTTCCATTCACAATGATTTTCTCTCAACAAAAGTGAGCATCTTTCAGATACAACACCTGCCCTACATACAGGGTTTCATTCTGCACATCCTGGCGTGGAACAGGAAAGAAAGCCCAGTGCTTCCTGAGGTTAAACACACCCAAAAGGAGGGCCAGGTACAGCTCATACTGAGGGAAAGTAGATGGTGGGATCTGTGCATGGTAATTCCTGAAAGCAGAGAATAACAAATAAGCAAAGCATGTGTGCATCTTTGGCAGATGTGGGCTGGAACAGCATCCYTGGCCATGCACACACAGCACTTGCTTCCTTCTCTGGCCACATTTGTGCTACTAAGCAGAAACCATTTGCTAACCACACAGCAGTGGCATTCCCATTAGCAGAAAACCAGACTGCTCGTCTCTTCCTGCTTTGCTCAGCACTTACTGACCACAGGACTAAACGGAGGGCTGCGCTCCTGAGCGGCTCCATGCAGGATGTGCTGTTCTCACAGGGACAGCAGGGACAGGCCAGGCCCGCTCCAGAGCGGCCCCTTGTCCTCACGTAAACCTCGCTGCCAGCAGAGCCGCGACACGCACGGCGAGGCACAGGCAGCTGAAGGGGAGCGTTCCCCTCCCCCAACCCTGCGTTTGCAAGAGAAAACACTGCAAAATTCAAAAGCCAAAGCTGGTGGTATCCCTGTTTTTAATCTGGAAACTGAACATGAGCTCCCCTACATCACTGGCAGTGGATACAGGCCTGTCTGCTACAGAACGTGCTTCTGAGGGGAACTCTTCACTGCTAATAAAAAGTCCCAAATTCCTTGCAAATTCGTTGTCCCTTTCAGAAGAGGGTTCCAGAAAGCTCAGAGCTCTAATCCAAGTTGTTAATAATCCATAAAAAATACGGCATAATAATTCAAAAATAGTCTCTTCCAACAGACAGTAAATGGAAACTGCCTGCTTTAAAACTTATTTTGACAGCTGCTAGCATCATTCAACATTTCAAATAAATGAATCCRCTCAAAAGAAACAAAGTAAGCTAAAAAAATTTGAAACAACAAAAAGGTCTTTTGTAAAAGCTCTGATTTTCTCCTCCTCTGTGTCATCTTCAGCTGTTGAATGGAAACACACTAATGGAATGGGAGAGAGGGGGCTGCAGGGAAAATTCTGTGAGCTGTATCCTTTTCAGGGAAGTTTAATTAATGGCATTTCTGAGAAGAATTTTGATTGACAGGATTAGTGCCAGCACTAAAAGTTTCTATTTGTGGATCCTGGAACTCACAGCTCCCATAAAAATAAAAAGAGTTCAGAAAAGAGYTTTGTGCAAATGAAGGCATTCCCTCAGCAGGGAAGGTTCATGTGAACCTCTTCTGTGGCTTCCCTTCRCATGGGTTTTTCTGTGGAGATAGGATAGCAGAAAGTCCCTGGAGAACACCCTCTCCTTGAGGCAAAAGGTTTGCTTCCATTTTCTAGGTTGGTCCYTGGGGAAGGTTTCTAAAAGGAGTCAAAATTAAACCCTAAGAATGAGTGTTCCCAAATTTTGTGTAGGGAAAYATTTGGTTCCACTTTCTTTTCTTTTGGATTCATTTCAGCTTTTAGTTCAGACTAACTTTTACTTTCTAAAGTCCTACCTCCTTCCTGCTAAGACAATCTAGTATTTTCCCAACATCACTCAAAAGATTTCAATTCTCCAATCACCTATAAAGACATGGGACAAATAATTAAGTTGACCACAAGCACTGTGTTTTATTTGATAATTGTCAAATCTTTAAGTACTATCTCAAATAAACCATCTTTACWAGGGGTAATGCATTACATTCCAAAAGAAGAAACTGGAAATGAGCCAATGCTGCTCCAYTGCAAAAACAAGGGAAGGACACAGCATTCCAGTTCCCACAGGAAGCACACACYAGTTTGCTGAACCATCCTCCAGAAACTTTGAAGTGCAAGAAAAGAAGGAGGAAAAAAAATTCTCCACTTTTGACATCCCTTCTCTGCCCCCTTCCTCACAGGATAACCTAGTTCAGATTCACCTATTCTATCCCAGAAATTTTTGTGCATCTTGTTTGCATCACATCTGGATGGTTTTGCCTCATTTTCTCCTCTGCTCTTTTCCTACTTTCCCTCAACTCTACTGTTCTCTAGCTTATTTGCTCACTCCTGTTTCACATTGTTGCTATACCAAACTTAAACCAATGTCTTGGCCCAGATCCTCTTCCTCCTATTCCTTATTGTTGTTGTCCTGGTATCTCCTACCTCTGATCCTATCAGTTTTGGGGGTTGTTCCCATAAATCTCCAATCTCTCCCTTCTTGCACCTTAAAAATTCTTGGATAATGTAATTTCTTCAAATTATAAGTGTCCCTCTGCACTTGGGCTTGCAAATTTCTGCATTTTGACTGAGGCAAGATGAACAGAGCTAAACTTCCACAGAAGAAAACCATCACAGTGCACCAGAATGCTGCCACTTAGTCAGGAACCATGCAAAAAAAAAAAAAAAAAAAAAAAAAAAAAAAAAACAAACACCAATGCAAAAAACTCTTCTAAGTGGGTTTATTAGGTACGGAAAGCTTGCAAATCAGGCATCACAAAAAATGTCCCAGTAGTCCCATTATTAGTGATTAACACATATATCTTCCTCCATAGGCTGTTTCCAGTGACCCAACAAACCACTGCTTTTATTCCAGCCACTGTCTGGGAACAGCTGGAGGTTTGATGCTTTCAGCTCCCACTGCTGCTGGCAGTGTTTAATGGACTGGTACACAACCCTTTGAGTTCAGATCCACTTATTCTATCCCAGAAGTTTTCATGTATCTTATTTGCATCACATCTTGATGGGTTTGCCCCATTTTTTTCCCTACTCTACTGTTCTCCAGCTTATTTGCTCACTCCTGTTCACATTCTTGCTATACCAACCCTTTAAGGCTGCAGCATTACTATCTCAACTTTAATTAGCTTAAAAATACCTGCAGAAAGGAGCAGATAGGCCTGAATACTCAAGAGCCTCTAGATGTCTACACAAATACGGAAATTTTAGTCTGCTCAGGAGAGGAGATTGATTGTTACAGGTGGGCACCATCAGCTCCACTCCATAATTTAACCAGCTTCTTCACCATGTGCTGGAAAATGGATCATCACSCTGACTTCTTCCTGTTCTGCCCCATGGATGGAGGAAATGAAGCTGCAGGAGAAGGCATGGCAAACATTGTCTATTTTCTAACTTTTCACTGCATGTGCAAACACAAAACCTGGCAGTTCRCAGTCCATCATCTAGAGGAAAACCACCAAGGCCGCCTTGTCAGCCTTCAAACACTACCTGTGTGCTCAGTGATACCTGAGCTTTGCCAAACCCACTCCATTTATTTTAATGAACTACAAGTCATCACTTCAAAAYGCAGTTTTGAATCTCTCCTCATATAAACAGCAAGGAATGTGCTCATGGAAAAAAAAAACTTATCCTGGTCACACCTATAACTTTTCCAAGAGGAAGGGCATGCTCAGGTACTGCAGATGAAAGTCAAGATGACYGAGCCCCAGCTACTTGTTTAGACTGTTAGTCTTGCTTTCAGTGGTAGGAAATATTACATAAAATCCATGTAACACATACAAGCTAAGTGCAAATGATGAAAGAAATCAGCAAGGGAAAAGAGGCCAGAGAGCTGTTGTGATGGAAGAATAGCAGCTGGGAAAACTGAAGTCAACCCAGCTATGTTATTTTTTAATTAAAAATAAACATAGCCTTTGTTGCCAAGGGATTGGTTAGCATTCCATTAAAAAAAAAAAAAAGGAATTTTGTTTTACTTCATTCTCATTCCCTTCCTAACCTCCCTCCCCTCCCTGTCCCCTCCTTCCCCCCCAAAAAATATTTATAGATTTTGCAAAAAAGAACATGGTCATAAAGTTTCGTTGAATCTGCAGCACCACAGAATCACCTATTTTTAAGCCATTCTCTTTCTCTCACACCAATGCCTCTTTGATTAAAAACAGCCAGACTATTAAAATTTTGTTAATTATTTTGTCTTCTGCTGCTGAGGTCCATGCTAGCTGTACAAGTATGCATGACTAAAGTGCACGTGTGTGAAGGRTAAAAACCCTGTTTGGACAGCCCTTCCAATGGAGGTTTCAGCAGAGCCATGTTCATCCTTCCAAGTTCAGCCTTTCTTCTCTCTTTGACACCAAAGTAGCTTCTGCTCACATCTGGTTAGGGGTTTGTCCTAGTTTTTATGAAATTTGTTTGTGTCCAAGACCAGCAAATGTCTTACATTTTTTCTTTGCAGTTCTCACTTCACGAACAAGAATCACTTAGCAGAGAAAAACCAAAGCATCCAAAGACTCAGTTGAGGATTTTCACACATTCCAAAGACTCAAAGGTTAACTATTTTTAAAGGCTGACTACCTCATCATTCTCTTTACCCACAGCTTTTCATTCATTCATCTTTCCCATTCCTTGTGTGCTTTTATTATGCCTGACCTCAGAGAAGGCTCCTGCTACCAAGCTCTTCTTTACACAGCTTCCACATCGCATTTCAAAATCTTATCAGGCATAACCAACCCCTATTTTCTCATTCACCATCTGCTTTGCTAGTTACACATTTTATTTAAGATTTTTTAGGCCAATACTCATATGAAATACATATCCAGAGGCAGTTGCAATTGTTCTGATAAAACACAKAGGAGCTGATGGGGCAAACCTCCCCAAACCAGATCAGTGAAATTGATGTTTTCTGTAGAAATATCCATCTTCAGCTGAGCAAATATATCAGTTCTAGCAGAATCAAAGAAAGATCTATCTAATAATTAGGCACTAATCTAAAGGGTGAGAAAAGAGAACTAAGGTGAAGTCAAAATAACTGCATGTACATCCTGCATGTCAGGGAAGTACCATCACATCATCATCCTAAAGGGTGTTCAGGAATGGGATTGTTCCCTGCCTGGACTGTCTGGAATCACTCCAGCTTACATTAAAAGAAAAAGGGAAAATAATTATTTAATTATTCATTCAGTGCAGAGCAACTATAAAGAGAGTCATGACCAGCAGCAGCAGAGTACAGGATGGCAAATACCCTCACATTTTCACAAGAGAAAGCCCCAATATTCACCCCCAGCTGCACAGAGGGGCATTCCAACCTTCAATCTAGCAAGGAGATCTGAAAATAGATTCCACTGGAAGTGTGTCTCTCTCTGCTTTTCTGTTTAACACTCTTCTTCTATGCATCCCGATGAGTTTTCGGAAAGGTTTTGAATTCATGAAAATTTAAAGACAGAAATAATTTTTCACCCAGCCCTGGTCAATATGTGCTGACTCACATCCAGATTCCTCCAGTATTTGAATCTTCCATTGACTCCAGAGAAAATTTGTGGTTGACCACAGAGCAAAAGCTTAGCTAACTAAATACCATAATGCATATTATTTGCCATGCAACAGTAAACACAGGAGAAAGAGGATACAACATTACAAAACATTTTTCTTTATGCTTTGCATATTTTTGGAATAGGGAAGATAACCACATTAGGCAAAGCAATGTGTTTGTTTTGTCTCAAGGACATTGGCTCACAAATAAATGTTACTGCAACTAGTCAGAGTTCAAGTCACTGGTGCCCAAACTATAAAAGAAAAGAAAGAAGAAAAGAAAAAGACAAGGCCTTTGGAAATGAAATGTTATTCCTCATCCCAACAAAACATAAATAACTCAACAGTTTAGTGACCAGCAGTACACAACAGAATGAATTCTGGGTATCCAAGCATCAAAGCATGACACAAACATTCTATGAACATTAACTCTTATGTGGCAACACAAAATTGGATTAGAAAATAAGAGAAGCTCACTGAGACAAACTTGGCACTGGCAGACCCTACCCATGCTAAGCTTCAGCCTCCTTGGGTTTTACACCAATTTCCCTGCAAGAATAGATTTTATTTGAATTAAACACAATTGGAGGGGTGGTTTTATCTTTCAGATGGTCACTTGCTGCCAGAGTCTAAGGGTTACATGAAGAAGTCAGAGAGGCTTCTCAGCTAAACTTTCTTTTCCAGGTAGGGTGACTCTTTGACTACCAAATTAGAAACTTCCTAATTCTTCCTACTGAGGAGGAGTCTATTATCATTCTCAATGTTTTCGCTTTCCTTCAAGATCTGCAACAGCTCAGTCTAAAAACCAAACACAAGCAAAAGCTTTGGGAGGTTCCTTCCATTCCCTTTCGCACAGGAGGGAGGGTACAATGATGAATTCTGAGCAGGACAGGGGAATCAAACCTCAAAAGTGCAAGGGGAAGACAGAATATCCTGTCTAGAGGGAAGGAGTTGTAATAAACTAAGAAATGCCATCTTTTTAGTCAGAAGAATAGTCACAGCAGCAAGAATAAGTGATTTTGCTGTTTTAAAATGCTGGGAGCCTTATAACAGCACTATTTTGTCTTTTACACCTCAGATCAAGCAGCTAAAGCCACTGAAAATGCAAGCATGTGCCAAAATGGGTAAAACATTCAAAACCATCCACAAGTCCCATCTTCATCTGGCAAACAGAAAATGGAATGCTATTTACAGCCCTTTGATATTTCTTTGTTTCTCATGGGAAACTAGTTGATGTTGTCTACTGCCAGCTCTCATTGTTAGCAATACCCACAGAGAGTTTATTAATTTTATGTCTTGGTGCCATTTGTCCAAAGYAACCCTTCTATAAAGGTCACATTAGATTGATAAACATCAAAAGTATCATATGGACATCAGAACTCATTCACCAAGWGGAATTCAAGAAGACTGATGCTTAAATTTTATTTATTTCTTATTTAAAAACAGAACCCTCTTGTCAGGCAAATCAGGATTTCTTTAAGTTGTCGAAATATACAAAACTAAACAATAGTCACACACTGCACTAATTTCTCCTATTCTGCAATACACAAAACCACAGTTCAAAGCACATTTCTGTTTGAATATTCTCCATCTTCCTTTCCCAGCCCTGCTGAAAATCTGTGAACGAAGCAGAAATGCTGCCTGTATTCATCCACGCTGTGGGAGCCAAGTTAACRCTTCTACCAGTTGAGAGCAGGATAATTCTATCTGGAATGGCAGAGAACTCCATCAGAACTGCCACATTGTGACAAGGACATGAAGGTACCACCAGTTTAGGTTCGTTTCTTTTGGTGTAAGTCACAGAGAGGATCTCTGGTCTCTACAGACCCCAATGCTTTTAAATTTATTAGGCCTCACTACCTATCACGGCTTACATCTCCTTTATGAATACTTAAAATAACATTACTACCAGTAGATCAGTGAAAAAAAGCTGACAGGAGGAATAGCTGTAGAAACAAATCTGCACTGTGCTTCAGATAAAAACACACCCAGAACACACAACACAAGGATGAAAGAGAACCTGGAAAATTAAAGCAATGGAAAGATGTTAAAAACAAAGAGAAGCAGTGATACACAGGCATCAAAGAAGGTGAAAAAGATGGGCAGAATGATTGGCACAAGAGAAATGAGACAGATTTAGCAATACACTTGGAAAAGTCCATTACACCAAGGCCCAGAGCTCTTACAGCACCCCCAGCTTCATGGTGTCACTTCAAGGCATTATGACATTATTCTTTCATATTTAGAATATATATTTAGTATATACAGGATCCTCAGTGGTGCTTGTCCYCTCTTCAGGCACCAAAAAGACAAATATTCTGCCCTGCATGATTTTGTGTCTAGTAAAAAGGCCCATACGCCAGCAGAAGAGGAATCTCTGTTGATTGACTGTCAGATAGGAGGAGTGAACAAAAAGCCTTATGATAACAAATACTTCTTGCAACAGGGCTTATTCTACCTGTGTGTCCAGAAACAGGAGATTAAAAATAGATAATCAAAGAAAATGGGGGGAAAAAGAGAGAAGAATGGGGGGTTTGAGAAGTTAAATGGCTGGTGCTGTAGCTCTGAGTTTAATCTACCAAACAGCTTTTATCAGAACAATTAGATTGTTCTCCTCTGGCCCATTCATCATCTCAGATATTTTTCTAATTTTGACTTCTACCCACCAGAGATCAGAAACCTTCTAAAAAAATTATCACCTAGGGATTCCTTCAGTGGAATTTGGACTGGCCTCCATCATTCCTCCAGGCGGTGCTCCTTGACTCTTTCCCATCGAGCTCAGGGCTGCAGTGCAGTGCCTGGAATGGCAGCTCTGTGCTGCAGGAATTGGGCAGAGCACTGCTGAGAGCAGTGACAGCCCCCTTAGGCACAGGGTGACCTCCAGTTAATGTCTGAATACTCTGAATTTYCCATCCAGGGTGCCAGAACTGGACAGTAGTTTTAGGGATCCTTCTAGGAGCAAATCCCCTGTCTCACTCATGGCTTTGCTCTGTGCGTATTTGTGGGAAATGAAAAGAGCTGCATTCCAGCATGAGGAAAACACAGCTGGAACTCCACACAGAGAAGGCTTCAGGTGATACTTCATCTCTTCACCTAAATCTCTATGGTTCCTTGCAATACACAATCACAAATCTATTTCTCCTCACTTTTAGTCAATACTCAACCACATTGCAGTTTTTGTTTCTGTCTGTGGTATGTGTAGGATTCCCACTGCAGTAATGGGTGACTCAAAGTTTTCACTCTCACAACAAACCTGTGAAGGAAGGAGTGATTTCTCTTCTCATTTTACAAAAGGCTCATTATAAAAGAAAGAAAATAACTTGTACAGCCACAGATATGTTCTGTGAATGAAGACCTTACATGGGGGCCTCCCAGTGTGTCAAACAGTGAAACAGCTTTCTTAGTATTATTATTTGGGTTTTTCTAGAGGGAAAAAAAAGGCCACTTTCTCTGAAAGAAACAAATTATTCATTTCCTAGAAACACAAAACTGGTTTCTGTCAAATTCTTTCAGTGGTATGCTCTGAAAAGGGCAGTGACAAATGTGGCAGAAGATGATGAACTGCTGCCTTCTCCAGAAACAGCAAATCCATGAGTGTCAGCTCCCTTGCTTGAGCCAGAACCAAAGCACACATTTTACACAGGCTGAAGGGCCTCTTTATACAGCCATAAATGACATCTAAATCATTTAAAATAATGGAGAGAAAAGGAGGATGTAGAAAACAGAGGAAGCTTCAGACAAATCCCAAGTATTGTCTTGTTCTAAGCCTACAAAACAGCAGGAATATCTTTGGTGTCCCTCTAGAACTGCCACAGGATCTCCTGTGCTTGACCAAACATCTCTGAAGATAACACATGAAAATCTCCATGGAGTTAATGCAGACACTGGGATTCCTCAGCCCCCAAAGAGTGTGGTATTCTTCCACCTTCAAGCCAGATCTAACAGAATTTCAGACAGACATTCATGAGAAAGCTRTCTATAATAAAATTCTAGTTACGTGACAGATTTTTCTCCATTTTTAAATACCTGCCTCAATACAAAAGCTGCCTGGTTGCACACAGCAGAGTGGTAGGCTGGTTTGCTCTCTTTGGTACCCTGCACCTCCTTGGTGAAATGTCCACAGCCAAACAATAATGGATCACATCATCAATTTAGAGCAGAAAAAAAGGAGGAAAAAAGAAAATAAAAGAAATTMACAAAAAGCCCTAAACCAAAAACCTCACACATACCATTTTACCAGTTCAACCCTGCCTTTATAACTTCAGTCTTTTGGCTAATGCACAAACAGCTTCTTCTAGGAAGAAAAGGTTGCGCTACTTCAATGAGAAGTACAATGCTGAACAGATGCAGCTGAGCCCTGACAAATCCCTGGGCAGACAGAGTTATTTCAGTTTGAGAGCTTGGAGTGTGACTGGAAGTCCAAACACTTTGAAGATGACATCAATCAAAGTAGACTCTCCTTCAACATGGTGATTTCCTCTGCTTGGAGTCTCTTCCACTTTGAGAGAATGGATATAAACTGTCAAAGCCATACACAATGTTCATTATGGATTATGTGAARTACTTTTTTCAAGAAGAGAAAAATGAGCTTTTTTCCTCAAGTTTGCTTGTACAGCTTAAAAACTTGTTATAATGACATGGTGCTGGGTGACTATTTTGGCTGTAGAACAATGACAGAAAATCAGCTTTTCTCCAACTTAAATGCAGAGGGAAATCTCAGTACCATGAGGGAGGTGTGGTGATACAGGACAAGTCCTCTTGTAGCCAAGGGGGGTTTCAGTTCATTTTTGAAGACTACAGGCTATGGGATCCATGGTGAATTTCTGGTTCTGCAATTTCTCCCACCTCCACACCAGGACCATTAGGGCAATTGGATAATCAGCTCKGATTCCTTTGGGATATCTTTAGATGTCCCATGTGAAGGGAGCCAGCTCAGTTACCAGAACAGAAGTCATTTCAAGAAGGTGAATCGTGAGATTCAGCTGAAGAGCTGCTCAGTCCGAGCAACACAAACTACCATGGCTGTGCAGCTGGCGTCTCCAGCAGCAAAAATCCTGGGACCACTCTGTACCAGAGAGGAACTACAGGATTATGCCTGTTCAGCTGGTCTGAAGGGTGAGAACACCTCCTAGATCTTGCTGTTGCAACAGTTTTCCCTTGCTCTTTCCTCTACTRTGAAATACCAAACACCACCCAGACAATGCAACATGAGGTTTTCACAAGCTTTGCACAATGAAAAGACTGATTTCCAGCCTCCAGACTATAATTTGTCCACAAGACACAAGCTGAATTTCATTTATATAGCAGCATCTCCACTGGGGATATTGGTGCTCCATGAATTACCATATTCACCTCTAATAACTCCAGAGAAAAATCCCTATTTGGGTCTACAGATCAAATAGACTTTTATATACACATATGATCTATCTTGGAACAGATGTAGCACAAAAATAGTATGCAAACACACACATCATACTACTATCTTCCATAGTCTAAATAAAGTACAGCAGAACACTTCCTCAGGTAGGAACTTTTCTAGAGAAACTAGAAAAATACACATTAATAAGATTTTGCTCTGAAGCAAAACCAAGGTTAGGAAAAATAGACATTAATAAGGTTTTGCTCTAAGGTTAGAGAGATTAGGGAAAACACATATTAATAAGGCTTTGCTCAAAAAAAAAAGCTTCAATGGTACACTGATAAAAATACAATTATCTTTAAAAACTCAGCATCTTACAAGGAACTGCTCTAATTGCTGCCTTAATCAACATCATAGCTTCTAATACAACTTGYAATTAACATATGGTAAATAATATCTGCCAATTATCCTATGATGTRCACTGTACATCTGATTCCTGTTTCYACTGGAATGCAGCTATTAGTGCTGGAGCTTGTCCAGGGTCTCTGCTTTGGCCTCTAATGCTCTRTAGATGAGCAACCCTCAACTTTATGCAGCAGTTAAGAGGAAGACAAGATTCCTGCACACATGAATTAGGTCATAGATATGAACCTTGAAAGGAGGTTCATTAGTCATTTTTAGAGCTCCACTACTTTAAAGTAGAAGAAAATAAATCACAGAATACATCCACTTCATCACTGCATAGTGTCATCACAGACAGCGAAGTTAAAACTGTATTAATCACACATCCCACCATTTCTCCGTTTGTTGCCTGACCATCCTTTCCTTTTTCCTTTGTTAAACTTCATAGACTGGGAAAAAACCACAGACATTTTATTTTAGTTAATTTTTCAAAATCTAATCTCTGCTGTTGTCAAGTACTTTCAATGAACGGCTAAAAATTCACACTTTCCAAGACCCCCTGTATTTGCTCAGCATCTGTAAGGACAGTTTTGCTCAGAACTCAGTTTTTGCTCCTGATGAAGCTGCAATTCTCAAACACACAGTGCTTAGCAAGTCATAGAGGCAAGAGAGGTGAAGCCCCCTAAACTTCTTGCACATTAAAAAAGCACAAGACAGTGAGGGATTCCAAGTAACTTCATGATCAAAGCATGAAGAAAAAAGAGAGCTATGTTAAAATTTCCCTAAGTGTTGCTTTAACTTTCTGAAGCCAAAATCTCTCAGAGGGGCATGCTCTAAAATTAAAAATAATTTTTAAAAACCATACCACAGAAAGCCTATGCTTTTGCCTGTCTTGGTAACTCRTTCTAGACTGGCAAAAGAAGCTTTATCAAAAAGATTCCACAACTGGCGAGGGTGACAATTTTTTGTCAGCGTTCCAAGAATAAAGAATGCCACAATCATCAGTCAAAGCCTATTAAAAACATCCTTTTACCAGCAGGAGAAAGTTRTGACCTAGGAGTCAGGATGAGACTTCTCTGCCTAGCTCTGTCACATGATTTTGGGGTGAGACTGGGGACAGGGGGTTACCTCAATGCTGCTTCTTCCCCTGCTGCCCTTTGATTCTCATCTGATCAGATTTTAAGTCCTTGAGGCCTTGGAATGCTTTTCAACATAAACAGTGCTTAAGCTCCCCCTAAGTGTGGTATAAAACTATTAATACAGAAAATAGAAAGTGTTTTGGTTTCTTCTCCCCGGGATAGAAAGAATACCAATAGAAAGTCAAAGGAAGCACGCAAAATTTTCCACACTAATCTATTGACTGCGTGCTTCAGAGTCAAGGTCCATTAGCAGCAACATAGACCTTGCTCCAACCTGAAAGCCAAAGCTCAGTTGTCATTTCCATCTKTGCAATGTACACAGCAAAGGTTTCTGTGCACCATTCCATCACATGCTCCTGCTGCTGTCAAATGCAGAAAGGGAAGAAAATGGAAACATGAAGCAATGAAGTAATTTTCCTTCCCATATACAACCTCAGGCTGAGATGATGTCAGGCTTCACAAGCAAAACCATTTGGAGTGACAGCAGCATTTGAGAGGAGAAAATCCAAAGGAAACCTGTATTTTTCAAAAAGTGCTTCTGCTGATTCAACAGGCAGCATCCTTACTGCAAAGTCTGAAACTAATCAAGACTGTCTGTGACACATGGATGTCACTTTGGCTTTCACAGATTGGGGAAAAATTGCCCAAAAGCTATACTCTCTTCTATGCCAAATAACTCCTGAAGGGGTTATAAGGCTAGTTACCTTTACTCTCAAGATATGCAAGTTCCTGCTGAACCATAAAAAATTGTATTGGTCTAGTAACTGCTGTAATTTCTGAGAGCTCTCAATCACCTCTCYTAAATTATGAATCATGCATGAATTTWAAAAAAACCCAAAACCAAGTCCCTTTGATCCTCTTACTGGAATAAAACACGAGAAGGGTGGACATGGTGGGAGGGGGCAGTCATGCTGCCATTATTATAGCAGCACTGGAGATGCTGCTCCTTCCAGGGAATTTCTCTGCAGGATAGCTGTGGTTGGGCTGCATCCTTTTCCAGGTGTAAGAGGACAAGACTTGGACTGAGCACACAACCCTCACTCTTGACCTTTAGTCACTGCTGAAAGTCACACTGTAATTTCTACAAGAGTAGTAGAAGCACTTGGGAGAATTTTAGAGTGAGGGGAACTTGAATTTGTCCCCTCTGTAGATGAAGATGCATGCATACTCTACACCTAGATTTATTAGATCCTGCATAGCAGGATTCATCTGGCTGTATCAAAACATGGATCTGCTGCCTTCCTCCTTCCTCCTCATAACCAAGCAGCCTTTAGCAAAAACAGAGATTGGAGAGAAAACAATCTGCTTTCCCCACATTCACTCCTCTTGGTCCTGGCTTGCTGCTACTTCACATGCCCTACTATTCAGGACAGCAGCCTCCTTTTGAGGTAAGATTTGAAAAAAGATGAGGGGAAAATTGACCCATTTTTCCCCCCTTGCATATGGCTATGTAGAAAGACAGGTGAGGAAGGTACATGACACTTTAGCTGATGTACTGGTGACTCCTGTCATTTCAGGGTAAACTTAGACTTGGGGRAAAAATGCAGCAAGCTTGAATCACATTAAAGCCCTGATTTAGCAAAGTGCTCTGAAACACATGCTTATAGTTAAGCCTGTGCCTAAATGCTTTGCTGAATTAGGACCTATGTTGGTAAAAGGGGCAATTGATTAATGGCTTCTGACAACCACCAGAAACTAATGAGCCACAGACCTCTGCTTTTTCCTCCAAATGACTGTACTTAAACCCAAAGGAAATTTTATTATGGAAACAGAAAACACTTATAAATAAATCATACGTGTCTCCTTCACAAATATTAATTTTTATCTGCAATTAGTGGTAAACCCAAAACTTCCTTTCATACAGTAATCAGAGACAGTGCCATTTGCCCTACAAAGCTGGTTATTCTTTCAAACCCATAAATTTCTCCCTAGAACTCCATGGTTTACAGAAAGCCCTGTGAACCCAGCTAAATCAACCATGAAATATGCAGAATCCAAAAGAGGAGCCAAAAGGTTGCCTGAGACAAACTCCAGGGTGAATCATGCCAGCACTGCACAACCCACCTAAAACAGAGAGAGCTCAGCAACATGCTGAAATCTGCTTCATGCTCCTTCCCTCTGAGACATATCAAATCCCAGGGAATTCACATATTTGATAGCTCCCATGAGAGGTGGAAAAGCTATAGAACAGTGAGAGGATAACTTAAATCCTCAAAGATCCAATCCAGCTATTTGCCAAGTGCTCACCATTGTGGAGGTTTTCTGAGTAACCATGTGTCTTAGCTTTGACTTTGGTCGTATTTAGGGGCAGGAAAATCCTCTGGCACATCTACAGGAGCCATGGCATTCAAGCCTAATGTCAGCCTTACCTAAAYCTCATTCAACAACTCAACTTGTTTTTCCTAACAGCATCTCTGCAGCACAACACTGACACCTCTCCCAGCAGATGAAAGGAATCCCTTCTGTTAACACTGATCTAACAGACCCAACTTCAAGGCAGTAAGTTACCAAACGGGGACAACAGTATCTGAGGTCTCATTGTTATCACTCATAAGGTATGCAAAAATATTCTCCCTTTTTCCCTTTTTGCATTGGTGTTTTAGTCATCTAAATCAGCTTTCAAGAGTAGGTATATGTTATGGAATGAAAACACGAGAAATACACAATTGATGCCATACAAGACTTCAATGAGTGTTTACAGAGGTTTCAGGGCAGAGATGGAGTGGCTTTCATGCCACGTGGGAACTGTGAGCAGTTAATTTCCTTCATTCACACCCTCTTTCTTGAAAGAGCACTACTTCACCTCTAATTTTAAGGATAACCAGCTATGAGCCCTCATGGACAATTTATCACTGAACCATGACCAACTGATGAGATGGAGACTTCAGCTGCCACAGTTTTATTAAAATGTTTCTTGAATGTCCATTATGGCCTTTGTAACAGGGATGAACTCTTAAGRGCAGCTCTGAGGAAAGAAAAGTGCATCCCTGAGCCTTGGGGAAATGACCAAACCCAGGTTTTGTTGTTATTTTTTTAAATCCAGAAAAAAATGTTTCGGCTCCCAAGGATCAGGTCTCTATGGATCAGACAGACTCTAACAATGCCCCAGAGGAAAGGGTGGGGAGGGAAAAGGAAAACATTTGATTTTTTTTTCCACAAATCTACAAAAATAAGGTATTACATTACTAAGTAAGTGCTCAGTGTTTACACTTCTGTTTCACTGTGAAGAGGAAAACAATACCTACCTTTGCACAAGTGACTCATAAATATGTTTATTGTAATTCAGATCCTGCCTCAAAACATACTTTTATTTCATGTGTCCATGGATTTCAATTACCATTTTTTAAATGCACAAACAATTTTATAAACAATAACTAGCAGCCAGCTAAGGTCTACGCATTCACCACAGTACCATGCACAAAATATTCCTAAGGTTCAGATAGAAAATTTCCAGCAGATTCAAAAGGAAGACATGGTGGTAACTTTAAAAACATATGTCCTTACCCACAGAGTGCATGGGAAAGTTTGAAACAGCAGGTATTTCCTTTTCCTAGCACTTTGAAAATGCAGGGTATCAGTTATCACCCTCAGAGGTGAGCTTGGATATTTCTGAAGGTGAGTGCTGTGGCCGGGAAGTCACCAACACAATAAAGCTCATCCCTTTAGGAAATCTCTTGTGAGAATCTTGGCCAGATTCAGCTTTGCCCACAYTGACCCCATAGATTTACACCACTGATATCTGACCCCATCCATCACACCCACACCTGGGCAAATAATATAAAATACCCCTTGTATTCTTTAGGGGATTAGAGCTTTTCCTCGGTTTCATTATAGTGACAGATCCATTGTGAATTATCATCATTATGCTTCATGACAGTAACGAGCCCAATTTTATATTTCCTAGGCCTTGTATTTCCAAAGCTGTTTTCTGTACTGCATATTTCCACTGACAGGCACTCTTTTTCATTCCCCCTCTCAGTGGAAAAAGCTGGCTTGGACTGAAAGAACAGCTTGGCATTACAGGACAGTGATGAACCCTTCCCTCCAAATGTGCTGCTGTGAATTCAGCAGGCTCAAACCCTGGCAATCAGGTGCTGGGAACTGACAATCTCATTGTACACCAATGTAGATGTTCTCAATTTACTTCTTCAGGGAATTTATAAGACCTGTTCCTCTTCATCAAAAACCATCTGAGCATTTAGTGAGCCAGGCTGGAGGAGATCAGGATGATTCTCCCATTGCTATGGGAAATTTACCTCAAAGACTGCAAAATCTAAGTCATGGTGYTGCAAGGGGGATTAGAGGAGCAAGCACCTTGCTTTGAGCTGTCCCTCTTCCATGGAAGGAGGTGGCTTCCATTTCAATAACAAGACATCTTCCACAGGACTCACTCTACTTTCAGCAAAATATATTTGTTCTTCTGTCATGGCATTACCTCTTCTTTCTCAAGATTTCTAAAAGCAGATATTCAAAATTAATGTGAAGCACACCCATAGGTGTTGAAGAAACTTGGCTCCAGACACATCCTGCTCTCCCAAAGTTTCTCTAATTGCTTTTCTAAGCACTTGCAAGAGCCTCACTGAAGCATTTCATGCATGCATTTTCAYTCCCCTCCTTGCTCTAGGGCTTGCCTCCCTATTTCAGTGTATTTTGTTTTTCATCCTGACCTATTCCATGAATCTGAACGTGGCTGAATAAATCAGGSAGCCCAAGCCATTGACCAGAGAGATCACTGACAATATTCATTGACACAAATCTTTCTATTAATAGCTTAAAAAAACCYATGAAAGCTAAGAATTACAAGTCAAGAGACAAGTAGCCAGAACGTGCAAAATTAGGCCATTTGCAGCTTTGAGCAGTCTCAATTTGTGGGTTAAACCTCTCCAAAAAATACGATAGTGGCTTGGTAATTGCTTTCACAAACACTAAGTAATGTTTTACTGAGGMAGTAATTGACAGATAAAATAAAAAAAGGAGTCAAAAAGCTGTAACACAGGGCTGGTGGCACATCACACTCACGTCATATGTTTGGAAACACAGCAGCTACAAACAGCACTCCTTCCCTCTTGGGTACTGCTCAGTTCCTGGCTGGAAACCTGAATATATCCACAGGTACACATTGCTTCAGGAAATAGGGGAATTATTGGAAGAGAGCAAGCAAAGTTCCCAGAGCTCCAGGAAACATGGTGTCCATGGAGAAATTGGAAGGGTCAGGTTTGCCAAGGCTAAAAACCAGTGATTTTCACACCTATATCAGAGAATGATAACCCTTCACACCCCCTGAGGGCAGGAGAAGATGCAATGTGCTTAAAATGGAGCAACAGAGACTGATTTTGTCCCTTGACACCAGCAATTTCCCTATCAATTAAAACCCTTGGGAAAACGGTGTAAAGGGAAGGATAATTAAGCACTGTAACAGGTCAAGTGAGGCAAACTGCAAAGCTCTGCATGGGACACTTCCAGAACAAAATACACCACTCAAAAATCACTTTAAATAGTAAACTCTGCTCTGGGCCAATAGAATGAACTGGATTAGACACCAACTTCTTTTTTCCAGTCTATATTAATAATATTTCTATATTATTTAATATATCTTTTAATACTACCTGCCATTTTCAGCCCAAGTGCTGCCTGTGTGTGTTCACAAGAGCAGCAGAAGCTGCAGCTCCTCACAAGAGCACAGCACAGAGGAAGTGCATGGTCATCACCTTCTCCACAGAGACACCTGCAAAGGTTCCTAAGGATWCAACTGGCAGACAGCAAATCCTCAGAGCCAGAAAGCATCAAAAATCGAGGACAGATGTAACAAAACCAGAACCCAAGACACTTTGACTGTGGACATTGTTAATCATAGATAGCAATCAACCCACCATACAGAACCCCCATCTAAAGTCAGATTGAGATGCCTAAGTGTAATGAACTCAAGATGCAAAATTTTTTTTTTTTTTTGCCCAGCATACAGTTTTAAAGTCCATTGATTCAATTCCTTTTCCTTAAACTTAAATAATCTGAATGTTTAAAGAAATACAATGGACAGATACCAGCTTTGACTTYCACTGAGTACCTATTTCCCATCCTTGAAATTCTCTCCTTCACCACTAATGCTTTCACTTGAATTTCCCCACCTCTTGAATTTGTTTATGAAATTCCTTTGCCTATTATTATAGAGCTCTGATCTGTTACTCTTGTTTGGATCACATAACATGAGTTGGTATCAGCCACAGCTGCCACTCAATCAGCATCAGCATTCTGTCTCSAAAAATGGCTGTAAGATATGTGTAAGGAGTTTAAAGAAATCTACAATTTACCTATCAAATCATGCAATTAAAAGCAGGATAAAACAGGAGAAATTCTTTTGCTGTATCCCTTAGCATTCAGCTTATAGTCTGGAGCATGAGATGCACTTTTAACTTCATGTGCACATCAACACATATTATTAAGAGTCATAAAACAATCTTTTTTTATATCCAAGCTACTCAAATTCTTGGCAAGGTGATTAAAGTTCTGAAATAGAAAGGATAGAGAGTGGAGAATAGGGGAGGAAAAATAGCAATAAGGAAGACTTTTGTCCTCAAAACACAAGTAAATGTAGTRGTAACTCTTAAACTCACTCTGCTACATGCCACAGGCATATGGAAGGAGGCATATAGAAAAAAAAGACATTCAAAGCAACACCATTATTCTATCCCAAGGGCAACAAAGGTGGACAATAATTTAGCAGTACTTCAAAATAGCTGCCTTTTATGCACATAAAATAGGAGGCAAGGTCTAGAACACATCCAGTTGTGTTCTTCAAGTCTAAGAAAACAAATCAAACCCAAAAATCTCCTATTGGGTCATTTGGAATTTCACTGAAGGCTTTGAAGTCTGGGTCCAAGTAGCCAGGCTCATCCATACTTGTGCTTGSATTCCCTGTGAACCCAGCCACTCCATCCTTCCTGCTGTCGGCACCACATTCATAGTCACAGAGGTGAATCCTTCAGCAAAGTCACCTGGCCTTCAAAGCCACCACCTACAAGGGTCTGAGACCTCCTCAGCTCAAATCAAAACTCTTCTGCCTGCAGGAATGCCATTAATATTTAGACCACAGCAGGATTTAGCAAGCCAGCCACTAGAAGCCTTTTCTAGAGACCAGGCTCCAAAGCCAGCCCTCTCCTAAAGAGAATCTAAGACCTCTAGACCAGGCAGTCCAGATTTCTGCTCCCTCTCTGCACAGGCCTATTTTTGGGTCAGTTGGAAACACTCCCTTGGGTAGGAATGGCATTTAATTAAATTGATCACTTGTACGCACTTCAATTGCATTTAATTGATCACTTGCATGTRTTGCTGACATCCAAATATACCTCTGGCATAACCAAATTCATAACAGAACTTAATCTGGTTCTCTCAGGTCAGCTTGTTCCAAATGGGAAAACTGAAGACAAAGCATCTTGCTGAATATTCCTGTATCTGCCCACAGAGCTGAACCCAGTCCTGGTGGTTTAGGATTAAATCTGGGAAAGGTCCACACACAGATGCCAAGTAATTCAGTAATAAGTGAATTAGCTGTGGCAGAAAGAATTTCTGCTAAGGCTGCTCCAAGCCATCCAAGCCAGGCTGTACTTCCCACAAGAGCAGTGCGGGTCACCTTTGTTTCTGTGCCACGTTCCCCTGCTACAATCTCCCCTCTCACCACCCTCTGCTCCTGCCTGTGGTTCAAAATATATCTTAGTCCAGTCAAATACAAGCTCCTTTTTTCTCTCATATTCTTTATAAGGGGTCATTTGGGGGGGKTTCTTGGTTGGGGTGTTCTTCTGTYTGGACATWTTATGTGCGAGCTGGRCAGTGTAGAGAGGAGCCATTTAGATCCAAATCAGAGCCTCCTCTGTTCCTCTCCTAGCTCAAGTTGGAGCAGACCTCGGATGAAATAGTGCCAACATTTCAAACTGCTCTCAGAAGATTTTAGCTGGAATATCTTCTGGACAGTAGCTGTTCTTGGGAAGTCCACCTAATGCCAAAATTCCATAGAAATGCTTCCTGCATTGAATTACAGCCCTACAGCAGTCCTTTTGGTAATGGATCTAAAATGGAAACCAACAGAAACGTTTCCTTCTTCATTTCCCTTARGTGGATTCAGTATTGAGGCTGCATTTCTATTTATTTTGTTTTAGTGTGATGTGGGCATGAAAAAGCAATGCAAAATCCCTTCCCTCCCACCCCAAGAGCTCATGCACCTATGCATACCCTCCTTACAATCTTTAAATATTTTATGAAGCTTTCAGTCCTCATCCATGGCTCCAGAGAARCCTTCACCTGGGCAGTAACTTTCACCAAGTGGTTTTGTAGCCTTCCAAACACCAAATTCTACAATGCAGTGAAAAATTGAACTACCACTAAAAGAGTTTTTCTACTGCTTATCCTCAGCCACCTCAGAGCATTCACTTCCAAATATAAACTTAGCTTATTAAAACTGTCAATGGTGCATGGCTTTGTAAACCTCAGGGACCATCACTGCAAATTTCTCAGCTGACATGAGTAGTACTGGACCTGGTTAAGAGGACTGCCCATGAGTGAGCCTGGATTTCTGATGTGTTACAATACTCAGACCCCCTCACCTGGTATATATCACTAATAAAGACCTGGTCCTCACAAATTAACATCAACTGAGTGCAGGTTCAGGGGTTTGTAACCTGGTAAATCCATACGCTGTGCCAGTGAGGAGATTTACCAACCTAGATTCAGCAGAATGATTTGTGATGTWCCTTAATTTAAATGAGTTCAGAGTATATGTAAAAATAATATTTTATTCTCTCCATGCCCTGCTACAATTACTATTACAATTACAAACACAATTACTGCAACAATTACAAATTACTCCTAGCTCTGCTACAATTTTATGATATTGCATTCATTTTGTGCTGATACCAACATGCCTAAATAAATGACAGGCTTACTTCCTCTTCCATTCGTGTTATTCTAGCAAACCTGCTAGTTGTCCACTTGTGTTGTATTATTCTATCAAACTTGCTAGTGTTTAAGCAAAGCAGTGGCTGCCTACCCTATAAAATGTGAGCAYAAGCAGCATGTCCATCCAAGGCTGGCCAATTTCCACGTATCCTAATATGGTTAAGAAAATGTTTGAGTGGAGCCCAGAGCAGAGTGCCAAATTGAACAGCTCTGCAGCAAGCAGGGTGCCACAGAGCCCTCTGCTTAGGCTCACTCTAACTCCAGCCAGTTAGCCAGGCAGCTGGTTCAGCCTACTGACATGGACTAGACCATAATTGTACTTGTGCACAGTCACAGAGCCCAGAGCCTCTGCTCTCCCTGCCCTGGCAGGGAAGGTTCAGGCTCGCTGCCCTACAAGGCTCTCAGGGACAGCAGCTCATTGGAGTGTTTCCCTTCTTGGGCTAAATATAYTGAGGAAATCCTGGGTATCCCAAGGATATAAAAGAACATGGACTGCATGAGGCACTCTGGGTTTGTGTAAAGAGCAAGGTTTTCAAGGGCTCCAATACAAGACTTCTTTTTCTTTCTTCACTTTTTTTTTTCCTACTGCTAACGTCCCCAAGAGAGGTTTTACAATATCAAAAATTATGAAAACTTTTATATATTTACTTTTATAT
The DNA here is from genome assembly GCA_014549065.1 of Cardinalis cardinalis. Classification (NCBI taxonomy): domain Eukaryota; kingdom Metazoa; phylum Chordata; class Aves; order Passeriformes; family Cardinalidae; genus Cardinalis; species Cardinalis cardinalis. Next base: position 414,198 of record JACDOX010000323.1, read on the forward strand.
ATATACATTTATTTATAAATATACACCTGTATAAAGGGCAGATACCTTCCTTGCTGTTTTGCTCCTACTGCCCTTTATGAAACCTGGCAAGGTTCAGGCTGCTCACCTGCCTCTGAGCCCTCTGCAAAATAAACCTTGCCCACTTGTGTTGTGTGTTTGCATTTCAGTCTTCCAAATTTCACTGGGTTTAGGATTTYTGAAATAGCCGAGACAAAGGGTGACAAAGTCAATGAATGACATTACTGAGATCAGACTTCAAATCACACTTCAGTCTTCCCACTTATTCTCTTTTGTAATGCCACCAAAATCATTGCAAAGCCTGCTAAYAGAGATTTGTTGACAGGAGAGAAGGGGATTATTGAGTTTATAGCACTGAAACAACTCACTTTAAGCATTAAAAGAACAATGCTACCTTGATTATGCAAAAGGGTTAGCTGGCCTCTCCCAGATCATTTCCTATGAGATCATATGCAGACTTGGAAACAGAAGGGACTGGTTTCAGGAAGTTTGAAAGCCTTTTATGGATTATATTAACAAGGCACAGGCTGTTCCCTGAAACTGATTGTACATCAAATTCCATTGCAACCACATGCCCTTGGTTGGAATGCTTCAGCATATATGATAGTACCAACAGCCACCAAAAAAAGCAGCAATTCTGTCATTTAATCCCTGTGTCTTTTTCCTTTTCCTTTTTTTTTTTTTTTTGAGTACCTGGAATTAATTTTAATTTTTTGGGGTACAAATAACACACAACAGGTTACAGCGGGAAATCAGTTCTCAAAAGTTTTAAGTATCCTACAGTGTCCAGCAACAACTTTTTACAGAGTTAAATACCTGTCTTACATCAGCAGAAATAAATGTTCAACTGCAGGATTTTGGAATGATACCTAAAAGCTGTCAGAAGTCAGTTTTACATTTTCTTCTCTGGTAAGAAGTAGTAACAAAACACACCTGCACAAAAGCACATCAATGTCTGAAAAATACTTTTTCTTGTTATTTGAGATCTCAGCTACTACCAAACATTGGTTATTTAGTATTTACTAACACACATTTTCCAGTCAGTTCAGTTACTGTACATTTATTCTTGATACAGAAAATTAGAAAGCAAATGAGAAACTGCATTCCTTTTCCAAGAAATAAYGCTGTACATTTTCTGATTTTTCAGAATTTATGGGTCCAGCAGACTCATGAGCCYGTAAAGACACCTCAGATGCTGTGCTCCTGTTTGGAAGTGTCACAGCACTTCTGGAGGCTCTGGCCTCCAAACTCCTCAGCAAGGCTTGTGTCTCATTTGGGTTTCATGTCAGCTCTTTGGTGATGSAGAAATTGCATGCTGAACTTTGCAAGACCTGCACTGTGAGAGACTGAATTTCACTGTGGGAGGCAAACCAACCTGCTAATGGAATCAGGTAACACTCACCTATTTATTAGCAATGACACCAAGCAGATTTAGCTTTCAGTGGAGAGTTAAATTTTCAAACAGCTTCTCTGTAAGGAAAGTTATAATCTCCCATCCTACTTACAGATGGGGGAAGAGAGGAGTGCATAAATGAAATGCAGCTGGACAAGAGCAGCACCTCTTGCACCCCAGGCAAGTTCCTTCCCCATGGGGTTGCACCTTCTCCTGCCACCTCCCTGATGCCATGGCTGGAGAACCAAAACATTTACCATGAACATTCCCCCCAGCACTAAACTGCCATCTCTTACTGGAAATAAAATACATTTTGGTTCCTGTTGGGACTGGARAGAAGTAAGAGAGGAGTGAAAACCTCAAATTTATTGTAATTATTTGCTATCTGTTTAATAATGGTGTTCTCTGTGCCAAAGAAGATGGAACAATTAAAAGACAACCATAGCCTTTGCTTAGTTTGGGGAATAACTATCCCTGATACAATCTTCCAGGAATTCATCCTTAGAGCCTTGCCCATCACTATTTATAACTGAGTAAATATTAGAGGATTCACTTCTTTTGCCCTGAAAAAACAAGACCTTTGGCCTTAACATATTTTTGGAAAGTGTTTCAGAGAAGGCTGTTGCTCTGCAGCAATGTTTCCTTCCATTAAAATTCCCTCTTAAAATATATGGCCCAAAGGAGGAACACTAGACCTCAAATATACCACAAATATGGACAAGTCTGCCTGCAGGCATTTGGAGGCTGGGAATGTGCCCAAAACCTTATCCTTCAAGAATTAACCAACTCTCTGTCAGCACAGTTAACAGCCCCAAAAAAACCCCAATTTACTTTGACATGCCTTTGTCAGGGCAGCTCACTAATTGAATATCGCACTGTTTATCACTGCTTAAGGTTTAATTATTCCCAAGGACTGAAACTGGAGCCTTTATAGATCCACATGCAAATWAAAAAAAAATGTGTCTGGGAGCCACTATTGCCCAACAAATTCACTKTTAGGTTTCTATCCCCCTGGCTTCAGCCCAGCTCACCCTGCCTCTTCTTTCCCTCATYKCCTGACACAATCTGTGATAGCCAGRGACCAGAAGAACAGGCAGGATGACCACAGGAGCTCTGTGCTCAGGACTTTGCTCTGCTTGGCCACTTGAACCTGCCTGTGCACAGCAGAAATGAGAAAAAAGGTACTGAGGAAAGAGAACTCAGAGGTGGAAACTCACTAAAAGCGTAAGCAGACACAAGTGCTGTCAGCTCTACCACGRGTGGGGCCATAATTCCTTGGGATTATCTTTTGTAAGGATAATTCCTTACAAACCTTGCCCTCACAGGACAAGTCAGGATCAGACCATGCAAACACAGCCCCTGGTAGTGACAGTCACTCCAGAGTGGTGCTCAACAGGCAGAGAAACCCTTCAAGGCAAGCACCTTCCTCACCTCCTCAGCAAGGTTGGCTGCTTCACTTAAATTTTGACTCCTTTTTGTTTTCCACTACTGAAACTGAACTAACTTTCCTTAGTTTCCACTACTGCATCATGTTATCATTTTATGTAAATGTTCCATCCTTTTGCATCAGTGAATTTGCTGCACATGACATCATCACCTCCACCTGTGCAGCCAGAATGATGGAGTGTCCTCACTCAGGGCAATTTGGGCTAAACAGCAATTATAGACCAAGTGCAGCCTGGGAACATTTATTATTATTACCACCATTGCTTAGCAGGACTCCTATCAAGYGCTGAATCTTTTGAAAGGCAAATTTTCTCCCACCTGGCAAGCAGAATTTTTGTTACATGTCCCTATCAAACCAAAACCAGAACACCTGGGGAACAGAGTCATTGACTTTGCTGACATATTCAGCACCACTATTATCTTAATGACACATAATGGTCTCCATATTCATAACCTTTCACCAAGGGAAAGCCCAGARTGGCTGTTGGGCTGACCTCATGAGCTCAGGCTGTACCTTGTGTGTGCAAAGATGGCCACATGTAGGGTTAATGACAAAGACACAAGAGTTTGACCTTCCCAGGGGGAAAACACCTCCTTCCCATTCAGGTAATTTCCAGGAACCAGGAGATTAATAGGGAGCCACAACATGGAAAAATTCCTCGGTGTTTTAGAGGGATAAATTACCACGCACATACTTAGCTATAATCCTTAGCTTAAAAGCACAAAATACAAAAAACACAAAAGGGAAGAACTGAGGTGGAAAATTCCCAAATATACAAGTAATTTCTGGCACTCAGTTTGATCAAGGGCTACCACAAGTTGTCTTCCAAATCAGGCTGATCACTAACCCAAAACAGCCTTTTCCCATACCAGACTTTGGGTTTCAAAGGATACTAAGTTAATGGTGAAGTGCAGATCATGACAGAAATTGTCTCAACTGAGCAATAGCTCCAGGTAAAAAAAAAAAAAAGGGCATAAAAAGCATATATCTCACCAGATAGGATGCCCCTGAGCCTGGAAGATGCTGCTTGTTCAGCTCCCACGGGATTCTTTGAGTAAGCCAATGGTTATCACAGGCACTGGAAAGATAGAAATGTTTACATGGGGGGGGCTGAAGAGGGCACCAAAGGCAGAAAAAACTTTACAGTTAGAATGATCTAGAAAGCAAAACAGATCTTGATCCTTGCTGCAGTCGCTAGATACAATTGCACCACTGACTAAACTGATTTGCTGCTCCTTTTCTTTTTCCAGGGACTCCTCTGTGAGGGASAAACTCCCAAGCAAGCAAAGACAGACTACTCTGTGCATCTGAGCCCCCATTGGGGGAAAAGAGTGGCTCCCACTTGCAAGGAAAGCTGCTCCATTCATGCACCTGCTCCTGCTGCCATGACTGTAACCCAACCACAGAGTAAAGCAATCCTCACAACATCCTGGGAAGCCCCAGCCACAGAACTGACAATTGTAATATCCAAACTGCACCGATTAATAYGGAGCCAAACCTGATTATGCCCTCATTAATCACTTCAGCAAAAAAAAAAAACAACTGAGGGAATTCCCTATTTCTTTTGGCTGTAGACCAGCAGAGTTTCTTGATTGCTGGCTGCCTCCAGTCAAAGATGCAAAAAATTCTGGCTATTTGTGCATAGCCGCTGGCTTGCATTTCCATGGGTTTCAGTGACAGGTTGTTTGTCTGTCTGTACATGCAATTTGACTGCAACAGTGGTAGAACAGCCACCTTCAAGCAATGGCTGGGACAAATGATAACTTGGCATGTGGTGAGAAAAAATTGCCTCTGAGCCATGCCTCAGGAGGAGAACTGAGGCAGTCCTTGGGAGAATAGACACAGATCTCCAATTTGGAGTAACCTTAGCTGGGAAAGCTGCTCAGGGGCTCTGGTGACTCCCATCCCCTTCCATGTACAGAGGCAGTAAAAAAGACAAAACTTTCTAATGTTCATATAACCATTAGACAAAAGGCTGAAATTACAAAGTGCAGAGAAATTTTCTTTTATCTGTTAAACCAAGTGAAGAAAGATACCAAAAACAAGCTTGCTTCACAATCAGCATTTAATTAGGCAAATGAGTTTACCTTCCCACCTAATCAACACAATCAGCAGGTGGGCTTAAGAGTATTCATTAGAGTCACTGTCTTAAGCAAGAAATGAGACTAAAAAATACATCATGCTTTTGCAAGTGGCAGTGCAATCTTAGAGGATTTCTCCTAAATCCATAAGCAGTAGTGTCAGGGGTAGGATTTGCTTATCTTAGAGAATTGTGAGGTGCTTGTTTCAATTTCATACTGCCATATAAAAGGGGGTTTTTGAAGGTAATGATGAAATGGAGAGGGAGGCAGTCTCCTCCATGCATGCAGCACTGTGCTCTACCRTGGCTAAACACAAGGGGTACCCTGTTGTTTTACAAAAACAACAAACATCTTTGCTGCCCCTAGAGCTGCCAAGACAGAAAATCACAGCTGTGACCAGCTAAGATGGCAGTTCCCCCAGGAAACTCCACTCAGAACTTCCCAGGGCTGTATCACAAYAAATACTGAAGAATGCAGGTTTTCCCAAATCCAACAGACCTGGTAAAAGGAATGCAGGTCCTCTTTGTGCAATGCATAAATCCAGGTTACAGGACTATCTCAGCCTTAATAAAACTCCCATTAAAGTCAATTGCAGTTGCACGTTCTAACCCAGAGAAAATCCAGATCTATCCTTCCATCAATAAAATGCCAAACTACTCCAATCACTTATGAAATCCAAGGACTGACATGTCTTTCAGGATTCATGGAGCTACATGAACTGATCCAGGTCTTTCAACAGAAACTCTGCTTAATTTACTGTAGCTGTGAGAAAAAAAATGCCCCATCATTTACATCCAAAGAAGAAAATATAAATTCAAAGGTACAACACAGCACAGTGAAACACCCTTAAGTTGTGTAACCTCCCGACTGCTGAGATGTTTTGCAGACAAAGCCCYGAAGGTGGACATCAGTGTTAATCAGAAGAACATCTTGTTTTCTTCATAAGGCTTTCACTTAGCCTTGTTTCCTGTGATACCTTAACACCAAGTCCTTCCTGGGAGCTCTCATGCACAGGGTACTTAAGTGTTCTCCTCACCAACCAAACAAGATTACTCACCTTCTTTAAGTTAGGCTCAGGTTTGCTCAGGCAGAGCCAAAACACACACACACACACACATATATATAAATTCCTGACCAAGGACATGTTTTCTCTTTCTTGGGCTATTTTTACTCTATAGTCCTAAGCACAGTACTAAAAAAAAACACTTAGAAAAAAAGGAATTCATTTTGCCAAATATCTTCAGGAATTCCTTGTTGAACCAAAACTCACAAATACACTTCAGACCTTTTCCAACTCACACCACTCTATGATTCTGTGATCTATCAAGTGAAATACCATGAATGAGCAAATGCTGACAACACTGAGCCAGAGGAATTTTTTAATCTACTTGCTGATATAATTTTATAATGTTTCATACCACACAGCCTGCAAAATATCCAAGTCAAGGRGCACCAGTAACTAAAAAGCTTCTATAAAATTAATTCATTTTGTTCATACTCTAGAAATCTCTGGCTGACACACAAAAAGGAAAGCTGAGACAATTCCCTTGCACTTCATTCTTAAAAGGAGCACTAACTCCAACACAAATTAATTTACTTTATTTACCTCATTATTTCTTCAACCTCCTATGGATCATCTCATCCCTATATTTACTTACATACTGATCAACTAATTACCAGGTGGGAGAARTTGAGGTTTGAGTACCAAACCCAAACAGTTGTGGAAATAAAAACTTTCTCTTCCTCTTCAAGGAGTCAGTACTGTCYTTCTTTCATAACTTTACAACTAGAGATAGCTACTTCTGAACAGAGCAGTAGACCTTTGAACATTTTAGAAGCAAACTAAATTACGTTTTTGCATTTGTTCTTTTCCAATGGGAAATTCTGTTCTCTGTAGCAAGGGGAAATGATCATTTCCAGAAATGTTTCTCACAGAGGGCAATCCCCATGGCCCATGGGATTAAGTATGGCCACACTTAGGTGGTAAAGCCTTTTAGCAAGCAAAACCAACAGCACTGAGGGCTACCTGTTTCCAATCTACTGGAAAAAGCTTGATCCTCCTTTCCATAATCTAAACAAAGAAACAAAGTGCCTTCTTTCTTTGCAACACTCTGGAAATGGCAAAGCCTGTGAAGTTTTGTTTGACCAAAGTGCTGAGGACAACTCTCCCCATTGTGGCATAAACATTTAAAAACCTACAGAAACCAAACCTGCCTTTCTCAACATCTTTGGAGCGCTGGCTCAGGCTATTTAAGGAGGAAAAGCAGCCAAAACACCCATTGAAACCATATCAACATGGCTCTGATTCAGAGGAAAGCATCAGATGAGCTGAATTTCCCTGCTTCCTAGCAATTCTGGTTGCAGAAGTTYCCAAGGATTACTTGGCTTGGTTTTATTCAGCCCCTAGGACCAAAAAACATTACAACCCAAGCAGATCTGGGCTGCAGGCATTTAAATTTAAAGGAGGCAAATGGCAAAAAAAAAAAAAATCTCTTTCAGTGCAACCAGAACTGTCATCTTCCATTTACAATCACCTGCAGAGACAACAAGAAAACCACCACTCATCACAGACAGCAGCACCTCCTTGGTGTCCTTACAGCAAGCAACCCCCACATTTACAAAAGCACATTTGAAATGCTCTAGAGGGTCATCCTCAGATTCCAATTCCCAGCTATTCCAGCTGACCAGGCTGAGGACTGAAATGTGACAGACAGGAGCCACAGATTTCTCATGTGCTCTTGACAATCCCCCTTAAGATGTCTGTTTTCATAGGACATAGAAAGAAAATTCTGGTGGTTTAGGCAAGATAACTTCTTTTACACTTTCATTTTACCTATAAAAATAAGTCCCTGAGTTTCTCCTCTAACAGCACTTTAAAAGTTTTGTCTGTTACTTGAACTTGGCCAGCAGTTGTTTTTTCACAGTATTTTTCATGACTGCTGAGAAAAAGCACAGTTAGGCACAAGCCTTGCTCAAAGYACAGCTCTAGTCCCTTTCATGACTCAAGCATGAAGCTGAATTTCTGACRATTTGTGTTTAACAACAATTTGATGACAGCCCAATGTGTAATATTCCATTAGGTAACAAGGAAAAATGTAAGGTAATGTTGTTTCCTTGTCAGCATCCAAAAACACAGCAGACATGTGAATGCTGCATGTGCAGACAGAACCCGCTTTTAAAATCTTGGTTTAGACAATTTTGGTTAATACTTCCACCCCTCCATCTCTCTATTCTTCTGCCTCTAATCAATTCTGTAATCAATCAAAAACATTGCCATTTTAGAAAAAATAATTGGCTTTTTGAGGATCCTTTAATTTCTYCATATACATACTCCAAAGAAGGTCATGTCCTGTTTTACTTATTTTTTCCCCCAACATTTTTGCTTCATGTTTTTCTTTACAGGAGACCAAAAGATAGAGATTCTGTACATTTTTGTGGGACAACTCTATTGGGCAGACAGCCATTTCCTCAGCCAATATCAGCAGTGAATTCATAGCTCAGAGAAAACTCTGAAGAGACAGAGGTTTGYGGGACAGAGGTTTTGTTTGGTTTTTTTTCCTTAGACCTGAAAAACTCTTTTGACAAGTTTGTCACAAAGAAAAGTAGAATTTAAAGCCTCATCTGCWCTGAAGGGTCTCTGGTACCATGCTGAGCACTCACCTACACTCCAGCCCCTGGGGTGATGAACTCCAGCTTTGGGACACGCCACCAGACCTACTGAGTGCTCCCTTGAAACTATTGGCAGCCATTCCTGTAAACCACATAATTTTTACTCCACCACTCATTTTCTTAACTTAGTTCTCTTCAGTTTCAATGTGTGCAGATGTAAGGAATAAAACACAGGCCAAACAACGCTTTGCCTGGAGTAAGACTTTGCTATGAGGCTGAAATTCACCATTTTTTCAAAAAAAAAAAGTTTTTGAAACGAAGGTTTTCTGACGGGCATCAGGAGGACAATTAGAGGTCCATAAGTGGGAATGTACTGAGCAAACACTGAATTTTGACAAATGCTGCATTGACAGCACGCACCCAGCACAGCTTCGTGACAGGATGAGAGTTGGATGGGACTGAAGGTTGTGTGGCAATAGGAAGGCACAAGACAATCACAGAGCTGTCTGTTTAAAGATAAAACTCAAGATAAGGCAGCAAACAACCAAAAAAACTGTGCGCCAGAAACATGGGAAAGAGGAAAACATAGGCAGCATTAATTAACAAAACTCTAACCCCAAATCCAAAAAAAAAGTTTATTTTGAGACATTTTTAGTTGAAATATGTTTGGGAAAATGTTGGAATGAGTCACTTGAAAAAATGAGCCACTTGAAAATTCAGAATCCACAGTACCAACAAAAAATACTGCCTCTTTCTGATTTGGTAGGAGTTCACTTTATTCCACAGATTTTGAGATGTGTTTAAGATTCCATAGRTTTAGTATTACATCAGTGATTGTTCGTAATGAAATTCCAGGCAGTAGCAAAAAAAGATTTAATGATAGTACCACAAAAAAAATGGATATGCTGCTTCCTTTGAGCAGATTTACTGATAGGAATGTTGAGTATGGGTTAAAACAAGAGTATTGTCTGGCTCACCTGTGCATGCTAAAATGTCAGGTGACAGAGCACAAGTTATGCTATTTCTTGAATATCTCTTAAATTAATCTAATTCTACCCTTTGCTGGATTTTTCAAAAGATCTGTCATTTGCTACAGCTCTATGAACTGTCTGCTGTTTTAAAAGTATATTCCCTGTTTTCATATCCCATTTATCTCCTTGAGGAATAATATTTTGATGGTTTTAGTAACAGGTTTGATGTTATTTGGACTGGGAGATTAGTGCCCTTCAGAGCACAGCATGAGACAGTGGACAAAGCACTTGGCTGGCATCACCTCCAGTTTGGTGCTGTCATAGGAATMATTTTTCTTTTTTTGTGCCTCATTTTGTCAGAGGGACAAAAGGGAAAATGATGCCAAACTCCTCTGTAAAGAAGTTGGAGATAGAACAGAAAAAGCAGTGCCTGGCAGCTTGATTATAAAGCCATTTTACACTACAGAAAGGAGGTATCTTTTAAGGATTTCTTTAAAATTAAATACCAAGAAATCCACCTGACACCTTGCAGCTAACACAGGGTGGAAAGTAATTCAGAATCATCACCTATTTTTTGCAGGTAGATAACCTGAAGCTGGGAGAGATGATCTCCCAGATCAATTTGGAGATCCCAGATCAAGCCAGAGTCCAATACCATATAAACAGGCAATCTTTGTACAGGAAATCTAACAAACTCCAAAGTATTCACTGAAACAACACTTGCTTTGGGACTAAAAGAGAGTTTGATCTAATATCTCAATGCTTTCATAGTTGCCCAAGAAATAATTCTTATTAGAGCTGTTCAGTTTCATGTTTTTTATGCTAGAAGTAGATAAAGAAAGCAAAACATTGCAGAAAAAACAAGTTTAAAAGAAGACTTTGGAACAAGGCATTTGAAAAATCACCTTTGAAAATGCAAGACAGAACTGTGTCAGATCTGGAACAAGCCATGAATAATCCCAGGCTATTTGAGGAACAGGATAAAATAAAAGAAACAGATGAGCTGYTGAAATTCTCCTGCTTTGAAGACAGGGATATCACCTGTGGGTCACCCAGTGATCCATGCCCCAGGCATGATCAGACAGACCTGGGCTCACAGCAGCCTCTCCCTTCAGGAGATGGGAAATGCTGAAGAAACTCACACCCAAGAAGGTGCTTCCACCCAGTGGAGCTGCTCCTCCCCTCTGGGAGACAGGGAAGGCACACACGCAGCCTGGGAGCTCAGGCTCCCACTGAATTCAGCTCACAATTCAATTTTATGTACACACAAAAGAGAAGGAACCCCAAGCACAGAARGAAACTTCTGCTACAGAAACGTGTGTGCATGTGCATGAGAACAGAAGGGAGAACACAGCAGACCCCATCTTTTGCTCTTCAAAGGAGAYAATTTGGGTTAAAAACTGATGTAAGACAGAAGATATGAATCCCCTGCTAAGCTTACAATTAGTGCCTTGCTGTTTTGTGCAGCTGAACAAAACTGTATCTTCAGATGAATTTTTTTGGAATGCTTTTTAATGACTTTGGCTGCCTGTATCAAGCTGCTGCAACATTTGATTTCCAGGGTAAYGACAGCCAGGTCTAAAATACCCTAATCAGACATCCAAGAATCAAGGCCTTTCAAAAATAACTTGGAAAAAACCCTCTCCTTTCTTTTGGCATCTTCTCTTTGACAGAAAGTGTGTCCACTTGCCAACTTAAGGAGAAATATGAAAGAACAAACAGGCCCTTGACCTATAGCCAGGCCATTGTTATGCATTCCATGACTGTGTGACAGTGTAAAACATGGATTTAACAACACGGGCCGGGAGCTCTCTATTATGCATGCAGACTCATTCTGGTGATTTTTATGAGTTTTTTTTTGTTCAGCTGGTCTATTTTACTCTAAAAGAATGCAGGGGTTACATGAAAACTCACCAGTTTCTGTGCAGAGTTCTGCCCCCTGCCAACAGTGACAAGTCAAAATAAGTAGGTCTGAAATATTTCTCTATTAGAATTACTTTATGCTGCACTGATTGACGCAGCATCCAACCAGAATCAATCCAAAGCACCAGGCATACCAAGATGTGGCATGAAAATGCCCTGCATTTCTGTGCTAAACATTCACACAGGATTCAGAGACATGAACTAGCCTGGGGCACTGGACATCCAGAGAGCTGGTGAATTATGGCCAGAGGTTATTGCTAAAAACAGTCAACAGCCAGAAAAATCAGTGTCTGCCAGATCTGAGGGCTACAACAGGATAGGAGAGAAGCTTCATCATCAGTTTCAGCAGGGCCAAAAAATCAGCCTCTGTTTCTTACATGCTAACTTTCACTTTTCTTAGAAATCACTAGAACAGCTTCATTTATTGATTTAAAGGAATCACAAACACTTATTCCAACCATATTTTTAAAGTCTTTTTATACATTTATAAAGAACCTGGTCTCCAATAAAATCTGTTATTAAATCTAAGTTCTGTGGTGTTTCATAGGCAAACTGTTTCATGATCTGACCCAAAACTCACTGAAGACTTTCCATCAGGCTCTTCATTGTGTGGCTACTGAAAGCAAGTGCTGCTAAATGACACCCTGACATCTTTGTTTCTGTAAAGCATCCAGAACCATCCATGTCATGGAATACAGCTCAAGGACTTCCCTGCTCTGTGGAGCCTCCGACTCCAGCTTTATTAACCTGACAACAGCTCCTTGGAGGACTTCTTTCTATTGGAAGTTATRAAAATAAATGTAAAATATATATGCTTGCACATCATAAAAGTGAGGGTTTGTTTCATTTTAGACTAGGAGATTAAAAAAAAATTACACTATGAAAAATAAAATGGAACTTGCAAACCCCTAAACAATAAAGGGTTATGCACTGTGGAGCTGTTTCTGGTCAACTTCTCTCATAAAGGTGAAAAAGGCATCAAAAAGTACAAAGTCAGCATCTCTGATATTTGTAAATGTCTCTGTACCCTTTCTGAAGCAGCAGTTGGATATGTTGGAGTTGTTTTCCAGCTGACAGGAAAAGACCCCAAAATCTTGTCAGGTAAYTAGCCCACTAGTCATGAATCAGGTTTCTAATTTGCCTTCTCCCATTTCAAGTGTAAATAACAACCAAATCTTCATGCTCACCGTGCTTCACTCTTGGTTATCCAAGTGATACTTTCAATGAGTTTTAGCACAAAATTCGCCTTTGGAAAGATCTTGGAGACCTTTCAGATGAAGTGTTTTCATATATGAATAATTATTAAGGATACTTCACCAAATTACTAATGGCACTTCACCAAATGTAAAAGGGTTCCACATTTGAACATGAGGTTATTCTTACGTATAAATGACCTTTTTTTTTCCAATCAGCAAACTAATATTGTACTTGAGAGGGTGGGATCATCTTTAACTTCTGATTCCCAAATTTCTGAGGCTATTTCCCAAGYGTCCCAACAAAACTCTGCATTATGYTGCACACCCACCATKGCACCAGATGACTTTCCCCAAATTACCAACAACACRTGTCAGTATTGAACTGCCTTACCTCAAAACCAGCAGAACTTCTATTCATGTTATAATATATAAATTCTATATATATTCTTCTACAAATGCTAACAGTTCAAAGAGCACAATTTCAATAGATAATTAGACCTCAGTTTACTACAGTGATGTTCTGCTCATGAGAAACTTGCATTCTCTACTTGTASACTGAGCTATCCCTTAAAATTTCCATCTTCAAGGTACTACGACAGTTTTTCTTTCTTCTCTGTTTTTAAGACAATTCATTCTGACTCTCCACAAGTGAGAACTTCCTGCACTGTARGAAAAGGTCTCTCTTGAAAAAATGAGCTCTTGCTTAACTGAATTCACTTTGTACAGCAAGGAACWCCCAAGAGGCAGTAGAGCATTTTCAAATTCCAGGGCCATGAAAGGGTTATAACCATCATAACCATTCCAGGGTTATAATTGTGGCTCCATCTCTGTGTGTTATAATGAACCCAAGACAATAAAACCTCCCCCTTGGCAGGAAGGACAGGACAGCCCCACRGCTGAAGGAGGATTCATCGCTGCTCTACATGCATGCAAAACAGAGCCTAACTGGGCATGACCAACAGCACCAGGAATCCACAGCAGCCATTGTCAGTGTAAAACAGCAAAAGGCACACTCAGCCAGAGGATGAAGCCACTCTCTCACTGCCCTGACCCTGCAGCCCAGGCAGATGAAACATGGCACACAAGCTGGCCAGCAGAGTTAAAATTCACCTGTTTCCTGGTCTCAGAGCTCAAGAAGGGGATTCCAGGAGACCTCTCTGCTTGGTGCCTGCTGCTGGCCAGTCCTGCTCCTCCAAGGCCATTCCCTTCAATGCCAAGGAAGGGCAACCCAACCCTTGTGTTCAGTCACACCCAAAACATCACCATCATTACAGCCACCAGCCACAGATCTCAAACATCTGAGTCCTAGTCATTTGCCAGAGGATACAGAGGAAAACTTGAAGGAAATGGTGGCTCTGCCAAATTGTAGGCAGTACTTTACTCATTAGATAACCCTTTCTCTCAGATCTCTTTGTTATTGCATCTGGGGGAAAGGAAAAAAAAAATCATTTAGGCAGCTTTAGTAGTACAATTCTGCTTCTGCTATCTTGGAGATGTTAATGTCACACATAAATCTCCATGTTTCACTAATGGCATCATATATCTTCCCWGGCATTTCTAATTCACCCCTTGTTGTGCTATCTATGTACTTTATCACACAGGGTTACTCTCTGTCAGGTATTAATATTAAGACACCGTGCCTTGTCTTTTGTAGGAAAGTACATGCTCTTATCTAAATTGCTGAGACTAATRACTTGAAATATTGTCCCTGCAAACATACTTCAATGGTGTATATTCAGATAACCAGAACTTTTTATTTTTTCTTCTCCCCTTCCCTCCCAGCAAGCAAACATAAATTAAACCTCCACAGGAGTTAACCCAAGAAYAATCTGCTTTCTCAATCTGGAGGCAGGGAAGGATGCTGTCCTGTACCAGGTAACTCATGTCCCACCTGACAGAGACCACACCCCACACCAGGCAGGGCTCCCAAGGGTGGCACAGTCCTTTTATTCCCCAGCAAACCCCTGCCTGCAGAAACATGAGCTGGGAAACTGAGCTGCTGTCCCSCTGGAAGTTTCTTCTTTGCAAGTAAACATTATTGTATACAGTCCCTGTTGCTTAATCCCTCTGGTGGGCTCTGTGCCTTGGAACTTGGATACCTGACAGCTAAATTGTTTTCAACTGATAACTGGCCTAAGGATGCCCCCTCTGATTATTATTTCTTTGATCCAGATAAGCATTTGGTTGTTTAATCAGTCACAAAGCTAAAGCAGAAAGAGAGAACATTGAAAAGCCTTACAACCCCACGAACTTAATTTAGCCTAAAAGTAATTTCTGGGCAGAAAGGGAAAATTTAATTAAGTCTTGTCTATAAAAATGCATAGTAAGATGTGTAGCAAGATCTTATACATTCCTTTGAAGTTTGTCATACATTCCTGAATGCCTTTGACAGCCTAAGAAGTTATGYGTCTGCTTCTGATTAGATAATTGAAATAAATCTACACCAAATAAATTCAGATCTCTTAAAATAAACTGCAGAGGTACATGAACTTTGTAAAATGCATGCAGTACTTCAACCAAAAGGCATTTCTGAAAAAATCAGCTATCATGAAGGAATTTATTTCTCTGTTTTCTTTTTTTCATGCATGGGGTCTGCAGCTAGTGCCCAAATTTTAATCCAGACCTAATTCCAGTCAGTACCAGCTATTGTTACATGGACTGCAAACCACTGCAGCAGAGGGAAATCATATCTTTTACTCTTACTACTTTCTGCATTTCACACCTAACAGTTAAAAGCTCATTAAAAAACAACAGATAGCACAGTGTCAGTCACTTACTCCAAGTCCAGCAAATATTTGCCTGCTATTTCAACTTGAGGCAAYACTGTCAAAGCACTGAACCTATAGAGAGGAGCACTGCTTCACATGGTGCATTTTAGTTCACTTCTCCCAAGCCAACAATCAATCCATGCTGCAATATTGTTTTGGCCAGACATATATCTATATATATATATGTAATAATATATGCTACAATGCAATATAATACATAGACCCAGACATATTACATAAAATGGAAGGTGGCAATAAAATTGGATGTATTGCTTGGCAAGGAGAACAAGGAGAATTTGAGAGTACAACTGGGTAATAAGTGGTTAAAGCCATGCAGCTCCCTGAGACTGACACAGAGCACAGAGACACCAAAGCTGAGAGTGACCACACAAACCTGAGTCCTGCTGAGCAGAGGGATCTTATCAGACTTATCAATCAGGCAGCCCTGCCAATCATTGTGCAACGCCCTGCTGAAACCACARAGAGGATGACACACACGGGATTCCAGATGGATCATCTTGATAAAAATCCTCATAAACAGTTTACAGCAYGGTGACCAGACACAAGAGCATGCTGCACTCCCAGCTGTGTGACAGATCCTGCTAAAATGCTGAGATGCTATCACACTGCACGCAGCCAGGAACTTTTGTGGCAACACCTTCTCCAGCTCACAGCCAYGGGGAGATAATATTCCTCTTGTCCTTGATCCTGGGACCCTGCCAGATCCAAAAGCAGGCAAAGAGGGCAAGTTTAGGCAGTGGGATAGCACAGAGCAGGGGCTGCAATCACTCAGCCATCTCTCGGCACTGCTCAGGAGCAGGTCCAAAGCACAAGTGGTGATGACAAGATAAACACACTTGTAGGATACCCCAGGCCACCAGCCCTGCATGGAGGTGCATGAAGTCATCGAGGTGCTGAAGGGCCTGACATTTACAGGGAGACATCTGAAAATGGTGGTGAAAGATGCAGCAGAGAAGCCTATGCAAGCGCTCATTTGGAAGTAAAACTTCGAGTCACAGAAGAGCAAGTTAGAAATGTCTCCTGGAACCCTACTGAGAAGTCAAGACACAAACTCATGGGCAGAGAAAATGGAAGCAAAAGTACTGAACACACAAAAAAATATGAAAAATTCTACATTAAACCCAGGTTTGTCTCCAACTAACCCCAGTATTTTGGTGAAAATTTCCTTCTGAAGGCTCTTGTGACAGCAGATCCACCTTCTGTCATTTTCCATGAGGTTCACACTGAGCCAGTTAATCTCAGTGTGAGCAGAAGTCTGATGCTCTGCCATGATGTGTCCTACCCAGGACATCAACTCTGGAGCACTGACCTGGGGCCAGAATCATAGCAACACATTAAACATTTCACCCTCTACATATTTTAATACTTTTCAATTAAAAAAAAACCAACAACAAAAAAAAACATGCTCCTAAATTTCACAAAATCCAACAATTTTTTTTCTGTGCTTACCAAAAGAATAATAAAAGGTGGAATTACAACCAGACCTGTCACAGAATACAGCAATTCAATACTGCCTACTTACAGTTTCCCGAAAAATACAAGACAAACCTTTGTTACCAAAACACTGATGATAAGTAGGAAGATAGCGTGGGTAAGTATCAAAAACTTCTGGAGAGCAGAGAATTATACAAAAATATACATGTAACATCATAGGTTGCATGTATATTTTCCACTTGCACTACTTTTTTCCCTCAGGACTTCAAAGTGTAGTTATTTGCTTTTGGGGCATTGAAATACATGGGGAGGGGGGTGGGGGTGGATTTCCCAATCACTTTTTATACCATCAGATATGTGAAGTGTCCATGCTAAACAGGAAAAAATKATTTTCCACCAGATGGAGCAGTGCCACAATTAACAAAATTGTTGCTACTAGTCTAAAATATACAGAATAACATCGCACCTAAATGGAAATAAAACAGCCTTCAAAACCTGTGTTAAACAGTTTATCACCTCCAGCAGTGCCCAGAGCTGGTATTCCTGATTTCATTCCATGACTGTATCATTCCAATCACTTATAAATCTTCTGTTCATCCCACCCTACCCTTTCTCACAGCATTATTTCAGACTGATTCTTCAAAAACCTGCACCCATCTCCTTGTTTCTGTCTGTCCTCTCTATCCCTCCTCAGCCCTGCYCTCCTTCTTCTCTCTCTCATCTCAAACTTGCAGATCCAATGCCATCTTCATTTCTTTCCCTCACATTTCCTCCCAATTTCAAGTCTCTTGCTAAATTCTACTGTTATTTCTCATGGTTTTTTTTTTCTCTTAGCCCTCCTCAGAAGTATTAATGCAAACCTGGGGGAAAAAACCCACCACAAAGATAATAATAAAAAGACCCTAAACCACAGAACTCACAAAATTTTCTGATTCCTCATAATATCTAATTTACTTTACAACCTTTCCAATTACTTGGGTTTATAACTGCCACAGAAGAATTAATCTTCTCCTTCACCCACACCCATTTTCTTACCATATCACACTTGGGAAAAAAAATAATCAAAAAACTCCTCCACCTTGRCTTCTGCACAAAAGTAAGCATGTAAACATTCTAAAAGGAATGGGGCTTGGTTTCTAACTCAGGTCCACATTGTCTTATAAAACTGTTGGTCAGCTGTCACTAATTTGATCTCTTGATAAGCACCTAGTGGAAGGTAGCATTTCTTTATTCCTAAAACTCTAAAACCAAAACTAGCATGGAAGGGACAGATAGCTCAAAGTAAATTCATTCCATTCTGCATGAGTTTATACATAAAGCAAGCATTAAATAACATTTTCTTGTTCTGTTMTGTCACTGAGGTGCCTACTGTCTACTGACCCATTCAGTGACCCGAGAACACATCTAGTACCTATATCATGATTAGTTATCAAAACACTTTGCTTTCCCTCTGGAGATGTGGCAGAGCAGTACATCTCACTTAGCTCATTTTTCTTCAGTGGATGTGAGTCATTAATGTGAAGTTAAACCTACAATAAATTCCAGCCTGAAAGAACTAGAATTCAGAAAAGAAAGAACCCATCCAGAAAAAGCCTCTAGAGTGCGTGCCTTGCTGGTTACCCTCAGTTTCTGGTTCCTTAATGCATGGGATCTCAAAAATCATTTTGCAGTAGTCCAACAACTGCCTTCGTATGTTTGGTGTGTAGGAGCTCATTTTCCACACATTTTATTTTTTGTTCCTTGTCTTTGCAGACATCTCTGGTGACTTTTCTGTGACAGCTCCAGACAGGCTCCGTACCACAGCTTAACATGGTAACAAAGATATTCTTGTTGGAGTTTTAATTAAACAAGCTCCACACTCCTGCTGCAATAGATTTGCATTTCAGGGGYGGTCAGAAAGGTTCCAGCTTTGTGCAGTGGGAATTTTGACCCTGTGCACACATAGTCCCCAAATCAGTTTTTAGATAGAGCTTGGCGGGGGGACGGGACTTCTGCTACAAGAAAGAGTTAAAAAACATACATAACTGTGGGCTCTGTGACATAAGGCAGATGCCACATTTTCTTACCACCATCAAGAGAAGAATCGACCAAACATTGTTCTTCCAGTGGTTCATCACCCTGAGCATAAAAATGTGTGTCTAATTTACTTGTCTGGTTTCAGATTCCAGCTATTGCATAGGATTTTCTCTGCTAGAATCACAGAGTCAGTTAGTAGCCARTATCTGTCCCCAAGGAGGTACCAAGATTTGATTTTTATTAGAGTCTTCTATATTGTTCATACCCAGAAAATATGGTCCCTCAATTTCATTTTTCTTGTTCCTTAATATATGATTTTGGTTTTGGCAGCATTACAACAATTTATCTGAACAGAGTCACTTTATTGAATGGTACAGATTGCACTCTACAGCTGCCTTATCTTCATCACTGCTCACTATCCCCCCACCCTCCTCATCCTGGTATCCTCTGTGCTTTTTATCTGAATTTTAAGTAGCAGCAGCTGTAATATCACACAGTAGTGACTCTCCTTCACTTCTGCTCCTCACTTCATATTTTTTCCCTGAGTTTTCCAGTTCTGGAGCCCTGTAATAACAACTGTTCAAAGAGACCAACGTGCCTGACACACATTTCCCAAAATCACGTTGGAATTCCCCAAGGACCATCTGCCCAAGGATCACCAGACAGAAACACTGACAGAGAGGGCCAGGCCTCCCCTGCTGACCCATTCCTCAGGGATCATCCCAGAGGAGCTGGAGCATTTTCATGTTGCAAAGGAGTGTTTATGGGAGTTGCAGGTTACAGGAGTACACCCACAGTATATTCTGTTGACCTTGGAAATTATCCCACCATTGATTTTTATGGACAAAGCTTCCAGGCCCTGCTTCTCCCACCACCCCCACGCTGTAAAAACCTTGTTCAGTAGGGGACCTACTGAAAGATTCTTTTCTCTCCTTGTTCCAGTGTGTTAACTTTTCTTCTTTTTCTAATTAACTGTCTTGGAAATTTGAAAAGTAACGGCTAAACAAACAGCAAAATTTTTACACAAAATTTCCACAGCCACTGAGCAAGTTCAAGGAATCTCTAAAATATCGTTCCTGCATGTAATTGGCAAGAATGTGGATAAATGCAAATATTCGATAAGTACTTGTATTTTTCCCTAAGGTTTCAAACACAACAATGAAACTGGAAGCCTGGAGCACTTGGAGCATTCCCAGTACCAACTGGACAGTCTTAACCTCTAAACTCCCCACTATATAAATGTGTCATGGGCTCGCTGAGTACATGTTTATATGCACTTCCTGCTGCAGCGCTAACTTTTTCATTACTGGAAAAAAAACCAGAAGCTCTCTAACCCCTTGGGAATCATTTTCCATTAAAGAGGCTTTAGATAGACTATTTGTTTTTTCAGATTTGGAAAGAAAACCCAAATGAATGTGTATTTTGAGTATCTTTAGTCCTTTTACAATAACAGTCCAGGGCTGTATGGCTGGAAAAATTTGCAAATTTATTTTTACTAATCTACCTCATGACACCTGATGAGGCTTTGCACCGATGGAACACAATTTCCTTAGACAGGACCCTGACAGTTTTTCACTTGCTCACACAAACAGTTGTTATAAATGAGCAGCCCTTCCAACAGCCTGCATAAAAAAAGGCCAACCATTGTGTGAGTATGAACCCTGCACACAACCCTTCCCACTTCCTAACAGCTGGGCTCTCTCAGGGCAGGAGAGAAGTCTGATAAAAGCTTCTGTTTGGGCTATTTCTTCTAGAARGCAAATTCATTTCATTTCAACACCACTCATCCAGTACTTCTAACAAGCCAGCTTCCAATAAATTACATTTTTCAAGAAACATAACATGAAAGATCATGCCAGGTACTGGGGTAGCTCACCATTAGCATGTTTTGTCATGAYAGAAATCAGAGGACATGGAACAACCAGGAACTGAATAAAAGAAAAGAAGCTTCTTTTTATTACTGCCCTAGGCTTGATAGTAATGGAGAATCATTGCAGAAAGAATTAAAAACCTAAAAAGACATAAGAAGGAGTAAATCAGTAGTAAATCAGCAATTGCAGTAGTAAATCAGCAATCTAAAATAACTCAGAGGATACTGTTTTAAGGAAATATTCCAGATCACAGCATTCAGGAAAATTCTTAGGTGACCAGATTTCAAAGGGAGGATAAACTGAAGGAAAAGAAGAGAAATTAAGACATGAGTTGGTGATTTAAGCATCCCCATCTGGACCAATAKTCTGTCTTTACTTATTTCACTACAGCCAGAGTAAACCGTTTTTAAGCATGCATCTGGATTTCTACCAGTGAAAGCTAAAAAAAGGATGTCTGCTTTTCTGAAGTGTGATCTCTGAAAAACGCTGACTTCACTTCCAAAATGCCACTTCACTTTAACTGGCTCATGSTTTTAGTGGTGCTTTCAGGAGTAAGAGTATTAACTTCAGCTGGCTCACAGTGACACTTTCACATTTAAAAACCTGTGCCAATCACCTGTCAATCACTCACTGCAGCCTTTTTACTTTGGATTTTCTTTACCCTGCCAGCCACCATCGTGCAATTTCTCAACACCTAGGCAGAAAAAATATCTGAAGGAATGAAAGCAGATAAGATTTGAATATGTTTAGCCAAGTGCAAAATTTGTCCAACAATGGCAGGTTTGGCATTTAGAGGAATTATTCCAATTATTCCATGAAAACAAGAAACAGTAAGTTGCTTCAAAAGTAAAGAAGCCAGATGTCCTATACAACCACAGCCATGTCTAAGTACATGCATTTTAATAAACTCTTTTTTCTCTCTAGGAGACCTCTCGAGTTTAAGTCACTGTTTCACAGCACTACAGGTTTCACTCTTTCAGCAGAACGTTGCAAACACCCCCAGTGAAGGTGGCTGTGAGAGGTGACTGCAGCTTAACAAACTGAAGGAACCCAGGGCTGGTGAAAGATGCTGGCTATGAAATCCTCTATTTAGAGTAAGTTACAGCAGACACTAACAACACAGATTTCATTATGCTTCCCTAAAGACACCACTAAGTCCTGAGCAGCAATCTACTAAAGATTAGAATGACTACACACAGGTGTAGTGGAAAAATATGTCTTCAGAACAGAACTGAAGAGCATTTCCTGAACACTGCTGGAATATATTGCTTTGTGTGCCTTAAATCACTGTGAACTGTCAGACAGCAACAACCCCCAGTAATTTCTGACTTCAGCTGGATCTGACCTTACAATTCTGCATCACACTATGCCTTTCATTGCCCAGAACTTCAAATCATGTAGTCTCATTTAGCATRTATCTCTCTGAAAATTAATCAAAGTACAGGTAAGGAGCTCAATTCAAATTGATTATCCAATTAAGTATCTAAGCTCCTGGTATGTTTTAATAATTTTTATTTACCCAAATTTTGATCTTTTTYAAGATCAAGAGTCATCAGAAGACAAAAAAATTCAAGAGATTGTTTGGCTAGTGAAAGGTCTTGATTCAAATGTAGAACCTCTCCATGAAGAAAAAAAAAAGACACAGCTTCCACCTTATTGAATGTGCTACACTTCCCTATTGCTACTCCTGGACCTTCAGGATTTGCTCCTGCTTTAGCTGAAGTCAGTGCAACACAGTGCAAGACAATTGCCCCTGTCCTTGTGGAGTGGCTCCAGTGCACTCCAGTTTCACCCTGACTGTGCAAAAGGAGAAAGAAAACGATAAAATGTTGTCTGGTAGTTCCCTCATGGCAGAGAAGGGCACACCATGCCATGCAGCACTGGCTGAGCTCAGGAGYCTGGAGAAAGCCACCCCTGAGACCMTGCTGAATTCTCCCTGTAACTCATTTCACCACTGGCTTTCCATGCCTCCCACCCCTGAGATAATGAATGGGCRAATATGTGGTGTTTAATGCAAATTTCCCATAGGAAAATAAGGGAAATATTTCAATTGCTCCTCTCACATAAGAGAAATAATTCCACAGCGGTCAATCTCACTCTGTGYGCAAACAGCACCACCCCAGCCTCCCCAATATCATTCTCTGACAACACCTAAGTGGATTAACARAGACTCCCAGGGACAGATGAAGCCTCCCAGGCCAACACACAGTGCCATGGTAGGGAAGGGTGGCTCTCTGAGGCTTTTAATTCCCAACAGCTGCCCCCACACTGCAGTCAAGCATTTCAAACTGCATCCCTTATCAGCTTCAAGCCACTCTTCATTGACTCAAGGASAGAACATGTAAGAGGAAAAATATTCCTCCAAGTTGTTGGGGATTTTTTTTAAATCAATTGAACCATAACAGTCCAAAATATCTATTTTAATAGTAGCAACACAGCAAAATATCTTCAAGATATTTCTRGGAAGGAAAAGCAATTAAAAACCTACAAGTCTAAATATCATTTGTTTAACTTTTTAACACACCACATAACCCTATTAGGCAGTGCATACTGCTGTGTGACTTATGATCATACTTATTTTTAAGACACTCAGCCTAACAAGCATTCTTATTGTAGCTCCTCCTTACTTTAAGAGTGTTTGGGGTCTTTTAGAAGTCAGGTTTCCAAGGGGACAGGCAAAAGGGGAGTTCACCAACCAACAATAGTCCWGCATCCTCTTACAGGATCTACCTCATACTAAAGATTCCCCAAAGCAAAGGTTTCAGGAGAACAGCCTCTCAAAACGAGATTTTCTCAACTCCCTTTCTCAAAGCCTTGCCAATGCTAATATAGGATGACTGAGTAGTAAACTTAAATCCTCTATAATTCTTTCACAACTTGAACCCCAGACCATTCCAACCTCTGCTAATTAATTGGGCCAAAATACCATCCAAGTTCACTTCAAAGTTACTCTTCCCTGCCCTTGAGTCAAGCTCTTGCAGCCCATGCCCATTCTGCACTGCCTGCATGCAAGTTTCCTTTAGTGCCTGCAAAAGGTATCCCAAAAAAGGGATGAACAAACAGCTGTGTCAGACCCCCACCTTTACATGGAGCCTCTCACTGGGATAAAACAGCGTGTGGAGGTACCAGATGTGGGTTTCTCTGGGTCTGGATTGAAGGCACTTGAGACAGTAATTCATGTTCAGACTCAGATGTTTATTATTTCTTATCAGCAAAACAGTCTCATTGCTGTGAGYTCAGCAGCTTTTCCTTAGCAAAGCACAAAATGGCCAACAATCTCTTGGTACAAGGTATTTTAAGACTAAACTATCCAATTAAGAACTGACACCTGGATTATTTTTGCTTTTATCCCAATAACTGATCCCACAGAGCTGCAATGCAGACTTTTCTGCCCAATTACAAAATGCCACCCAAACCCATGGAGAAGAAGAAGGAAGAAGCATGAAGAAACCCAGGAGGACACCCTGTGCCCCCCATCTTGCTTCGACCCACAACATACTGAAAATCCCAAGTCCTAAATTTCTCACCAAGTGATGCACCTACACTACTCTCTATAATCTATTTCACACTTTTGTGGATTCCAGTCTATCTTGAAGTCTGGGAAACTTTCTCCATGGATGAAGGTCAAAGTCAGTGCTCCCCTGGGGGTCAGGGCACCCCAGAGCAGACAGAGGAATATTCCCAGTGCCCTGGGTTTCCACAGGAGCAGGACTGCACATGGCTCACACGNAACAATCTCTTGGTACAAGGTCTTTTAAGACTAAACTACCCAATTAAGAACTGACACCTGGATTATTTTCCCTTTTATCCCAATAACTGATCCCACAGAGCTGCAATGCAGACTTTTCTGCCCAATTACAAAATGCCACCCAAACCCATGAAGAAGAAGAAGGAAGAAGCAGCATGAAGAAGAAACCAAGGACCACACCCTGTGCCCTCCATCTTGCTTCCATCCACAACATACTGAAAATCCCAAAACCTCAATTTCTCACCAAGTGATACACCTGCACTACTCTCTATAATCTATTTCACACTTTTGTGGATTCCAGTCTATCTTGAAGTCTAGGAAACTTTCTCCATGAATGAGGGTCAAAGTCAGTGCTCCCCTGGGGTTCAGGGCACCCCAGAGCAGACAGAGAAATATTCCCAGTGCCCTGGGCTTCCACAGGAGCAGGACTGCACATGGCTAACATGCAGGCTAACTAAAACTGAGATAAAGCACTTTGCTGCTCCACAGCACCACTTTTCTGCCTCCATAAACCCAAAGAGTTACAATCCTGCAATAGTGGGACTAGATCTGCTTCAACAGATATCACAGAGTTTATCCTCCTTGCTGTTTAAATGTATTTTTCACATTCCTTTCAGATGGGAGGACCCAAAGGGCAACAAAGTATCTGTTCTAATGTCACTTAACTTGTCATTTCCAGTCTCCTACTCACAAAATCTATTCTTCCCAGTCACACACTGGCATAGAAGCAAGATATGATGAGCAAACTTCAATGGAGCCACATCCGTGCAGAGAAATCATGGATTGATTTGATCCAGGTCATGGAGGCTAGMCATTGCCACACTTGTTCATTTTATTTGTTTTAATTATTTTTTTAAACCAATGATACCGACTACAAACTTTCATACACACACTCCAAGCTACTGCCCATCAATATAACTCCTATGAGAACCCCATGCTTTCATGCATCCAGAGAAATTAGGTTTGTGTAAAATAAAAACCAAAACAGATGCCCAAGAGATGTAAGTCAGTAAAGACCTACTGATGTTACAGTGATTTATAGAGCCCAGGAGCTCAGCTTAGTGAGGCTTTCTGCATTTGGCATTCTCAGAGCTCACACAATTCTCTCCCTTYCCCTCCTCAGATTCCCATCAAATGCAGCCCTGTAACAGAACTGCTCTTTTCCCAACTTGGCTTCAAGTCATGGCTGCAGCTCTCAATAGTATATAACCTGTCAAGATAAAATATGTTTGGGGACATGCAATCTCTACTGAGCATTTTATTGACTTAACTCCACCATTTCTGAAAGGCAGCCAAAAATTCTTTAAGGTTTTTAAATGACTTTGTTTTCTAAATATTATCCATGGACAGATATAAGAACACAAAAATCCTCAGTTGTTTGTGTAATTTGACTTATGTGCCGTGCATTGCCCATCACGATATATTAATTTTCTTTTGCAAGCAAACAAAACAAATCCCAGCTACAAGTTGCTTGGGACATACACAATGCAGAGTTATCCTGGGAACCATTCARAGCAGGAATTTTGCCTGCATAATAGCTGCAGGTCATTCAGAAACTACAGCTTTGCTTCTTAAAAAAAAAGGGCAACCCAAAGCAAAACAAAAAACCCCACAAAGTTTAGGCTTTCACTGCAGCTTTTACTTCCAGATGCTGCATKAAGTCCAGGATGGTTAAGATCAAGATACAGAGTTGTTAATGATGCCACAAAAAACACTCCCAGTAACGTCTCATAGGAGAAAAATGACTCTTGGAAAGACCAGAATGTGTGAGAACAAGAATGAGGCCACCTCTCAGGAAGATCCCACTCTTGTCCTGTAATACACCCTGGCTACTCCAGACAGTTGTTCCTAAATGCTCCCAGAAAGCAATTCTAAAAACCCCAATGCTCTAAATTGAGCCTGAAACTGTAAACCTACCAATTTGGTCCAGTTGTTTGAATTAGTGATGCAAAAATCAGTCRGTCCACGTTACTTCAACAGGTGTCCTTTGTGAGGAGGAATTTAAAACTGSTGAAGTGGAAGAATTAGAAATCTGCAAGATCAAAGAGCAGGAACAGAAAAGCTTGGCAGTTGATGATAGCCTTATCTACCTCTAGTTCTTGGTAGGCATCCCTTGAGTTAATAGCATCACAGTGCACTTGTCACTTYCAGGGCACCTTTCATTAAAGACCTCTAAATACTTCCTGGGCCCTAATTAAGCCTCAAGCTACAGCATTCCTGTGAAAAATAGCTGCTGAAATTTACAAAAGGTCAGGAAAAAAGTGTGCTCTTATAGCAGATTAATAAGGTTCTGTCCACAAGAGGAAGTGACACCAAAGTCTGGAGAAYAATGAAGAAACCCTCACCAGTGCAAGCAGTGCTTTGTGCCAGTGCTCTGACCAGAGTGAGATCTTGTCCAGCCTTTCATGATCTTATTTTTACCATAGAAATCACTGGCCAAAGCTGAAAAGCTTTGCTGCAGTCAGCCCTTGATCATCTCTGCGCTACTGCAGAAATCACAAATATATTTGCTAGATAAGTAACCAAGGAAAAAAGGGCAAAAATTCTGCTAAAGCAAAACCAAAGCAGCGCCAGTGATGGAGTGCAAGAGTCCCATCTCCTGCTCTAGCAAACTSCCACCTTGAAAGAGATCAGTCACAGSTCAGGTCTTCTTCTAGATTTTATCAAGTGTTCAATTTTGAAGCTGCCCACTTAACTACAGTTTTACCAGAGATCTTGAAATTTAAAAAAAGCTACTCTCAGCAAGATGCTTTAARCAGAAGAAAATAGTGGGAAGAAGTGTCAGAGGTCAGATCTGCAAGTCTGTTTAGTTCACTTTAATGTACACACAGAAGAATGCAAAGCAATAATTTTTCTCCTGCATTTTGCCTGCAAAGCACAGCYCAAGCCATCACCTCTGTCTTCTGACACTGGGCAGCTATAAGAAACAGGTACCTTCATGTCAAACCTGGCCAGCTGTAACCCATTTGCTAAAGTAATTACATTTATTTTTACAGATTACACGGGTTTAGGTTTCACTTACTGATGTACTAGAAAATCAGAACTTTCAATTTTGCAGCTCAAGTTCAGCACGGTTATAATCAAAGACAGCAGCAAGTGCCTAAAGCTGCTAACCATACACRCATTTTAGGAACTGAAATACTGCAGCTAGCATGGACTACAGGACCTATATTTCTTATGTGATGGCTCAAAATAACTTATATTCTTTTCTCTTTTTCCTTGTCACATAACCAAGGCTATGATAATTAGACAGCAATTATCTAAATGTTTAAATCTTTGGTCTCTGTCAATTGAAGCCTTTCTCAATCCACATAAATTCATGCACAAGAAGTGATGCTGTTCTGAGGCTGATGTCAACAGCTGAAGGTCCTAACAAAATCAGGTACTTCTGGCCATGGAGCAGTGACTGAGCTGTTTGAAGACAGCACAACATCCAAAAATGGCATTTCAGGTCTCCTCAGGTCCCCTCAGTGGAGCACAACTAGAATTTAGGAAATGTGAAGCCACTGGATGGATTCAGATGRGTCAAAGTCAAGGGCAGGCACACATTTCTTTGGGCAGTCTGCATCAGCTGTTAGCAGGAGAAGAAATGCCAAAATAATATTGAACAGGAAAAAATGACAAATTCCCACAACAGCCAGAGCTGCTCTTTTRGGAGAGTAACTCCCAATCCAAATGATGACAACAAAAAGTTCCTAAGAGCACTGTTTTGGGGAAATCCAGATTATATTGTGCACATACCATGGGACAACCCAGAAGAGGAATGATTACTTTCTGGAAATTTACATTTACACTTCATTCAAAGCTGCTGGAAATACCATCCCACAGTACAAACAGGAGAGTGCCGACAACTTCTGATGTGGAACTCCTCTAAAGGTATTGCACTCTCTGTAAGGCTCACCTCTGAATATTTTCTGGGGGGTTCCAAAGCAGACATTTTTCTCTACAACTCTTTATTTAGTGATCTAGTGAACATAGAAGCTTTTTTCAATCTTAAGGGAGAGGGGAAACAATTGCTTTTTTTGCACCACTTGGAGATAGAGTCTGTAGATTGACAAGTGGTTAGAAATTAACTTCACCAGAGGAAAACCTAGACATAGATTGCTCTGGTTTCAGTGCAATAAGCAGTATATTGCTACAATATAATTGCCCAAAAGCTATTGAAATAAACTGTCTATAAGCTTCCTATTGCTGTGATATTAAACCAGAAGTAGCAGAGATCAGTAAAGTAAAGCAAAATACATACAAAATAAAGCAATCAGGTAAAAGAGAAAGCAGGCTGGGATAGCACTGTCCCTCAGTTTCACACAAATTGGCTTTTTTTGACACTCTTAGCATGGCTGGCACACCCGAAAGCTCTGAACTGGCACCCTTGCCCTGATAGGGAGAAACTGGATGAGAGCACAGCTGGCTCCCCAAAAGAGTTTTTAGGGATTGCTGACTTGAAAAGGTGAGTATTGGGTGGTGAATTAAATTGATTTTTCAATATTATACAGCAGTTCAATATTTAATCCCTTACATTTGCAGGATAACAGCTTACTTCTAGTCAGTCTCCTTTGTTTCTATCCCTTAGAAAAACCAAAAAAACCCCACCAAACCAAAAAGAGTTCCTGATATCACCTAACGAGATGAATTAAGCTTGACAAAGCTTCTTACTTACAGTGGGAATTTGAACTTAAAATYGGACATCCCAGTCAGAACTTTTTTGCACAATGCTTATTGTAGGTCACCTTAAAATGGACTGGAACAAGATTCAGCTGGTGCTATCCATATAAACAGGGTAAACCACTAATTGCATTTTTTTATTTTTTAGCAAAGAAAAAAATGTATAAACAAATTCCACTTGCAGAATCAGTGATTGCAGCTGGGTGGAATTCTGCAAATGCCTCTCYTCATCAAGCAGCCAAGTTGGGTACCCACTGGTGTCTTTATGAATGCTGAATAGGGGCATTATGTCCATACAGAAAATGCATGTGGGGAAAGAGGACAGGTCATCTTTCATGCACACAGGAGCACCAACACAAGGGGAGTGTGTTTGTTTTCTACCACTCATAGAAATGTCAAAATGTAATTTATATCTAAGATATGAATGAGACATTCTATCTCATCAAAATGGCCCTTCAGTTGAAGCCAATTGCACCTGTATAAATGCAAAGTCACATGCAGTACATAAAAATTTTCTTTCTGGTACTTCAGAGATACTTTTGTGCTCCTTTGTACAGCAGGCAGCAACAAAGGTGGATGAGAAACAGCTTCTCCCAGGTACCCTTCTGTCTTTCTGCAATAGAGACGTTACAGCAGAAAATTCTGTGTGGGAGTGCCCATCATTGGTTGCTCTGRGTCTGGATTGAAGGCACTTGAGACAGTAWTTCATGTTCAGACTCAGGT
This sequence comes from Cardinalis cardinalis, assembly GCA_014549065.1. NCBI lineage: Eukaryota > Metazoa > Chordata > Aves > Passeriformes > Cardinalidae > Cardinalis > Cardinalis cardinalis. The sequence goes on from JACDOX010000323.1 coordinate 444,082, forward strand.
GTGTATCATTTCTTATCAGTAAAAGAGTCTCACTACTGTGAGCTCMGCAGCTTTTCATTAGAAGGCACAAARTGGCCAACAATCTCTTGGTACAAGGTCTTTTAAGACTAAACTACCCAATTAAGAACTGACACCTGGATTRTTTYCCCTTTTAWCCCAATAACTGATCCCAMAGAGCTGCAATGCAGACTTTTCTGCCCAATTACAAAATGCCACCCAAACCCATGAAGAAGGARGAAGAAGCATGAAGAAGAAACCGAGGACCACACCCTGTGCCCTCCATCTTGCTTCCATCCACAACACACTGAAAATCCCAAGTCCTAAATTTCTACCAAGTGATACACCTRCACTGCTCTCTATRATCTATTCCACACTTTTGTGGATTCCAGTCTATCTTGAAGTCTGGGAAACTTTCTCATGAATGAGGGTCAAAGTCAGTGCTCCCCTGGGGGTCAGGGCACCCCAGAGCAGACAGAGAAATATTCCCAGTGCCCTGGGTTTCCACARCACTGGTGGTTCATTTCTGACACACTTGTTTCAACTCTTGCATTGCTTTTGGGCATGGCAGAAATGGGTGCAGTCTGATCCTACACTGCCTTCCAGCACTGAAGCCCAGCTTAATCTCAGGCTTGTTCTGCTCTTCTCCAGAACTCACAAACCCAACTGTGTCAGCCTGCTGCCATAGGAGAGCTRCTCCAGCCCTCTGATCCACGTGGTGACTCCCTCTGGATTCCCTCCATCAGCCCCATGTCCTTGTGGTGCTGGGGCCCCCAGAGCTGGATGCAGCACTCATGGGTGGGKTGTCCCCAGAGCTGAGTGGCAGAATTGCCTCCCTGCCCTGCTGCCCACACTGCCTTGGATGCAGCCCAGGACCTCTCTGGCTTTCAGGGCTGCAAGTTCACACTGCCAGGTCATGCCCAGCCCCTCGTCCTCCAGCACCCACMCCCAGGCTACTGCAGAAAATTAATCCTATCTTGGCCAAAACYTGGACACCTATGGGCATAATTCCCTGGGATGACAGCAGGAGACAGAAGTCCCAGTCTCTGCCCCTCTCTCTCACTCATTTTCCATATTGCCTTGGCCATTTTTGTCTCAGTTAAAGGACCTACAACATGCACAGTGTTGTTTAGCACATACAAGGCAGAATTTCAAATTGCTAAGTGCTCTTCAACTAAAGACAATATTAAAATAGAAATATGGGGTGGTTTATGAGGCAGAAGAATGCTGGAAGCAAGCAGAAGAAAAGGATTTCTGTGCKGTATTCAAACATGAGCTCTCCCACTGGAGCTTCTCTCTCAGCAGCACTGAATTTCCTCAGGGGAAAGATCTGGGGAGAGCTAAAACATCTCATCTCAAATGCTTTCAGCAGCAGGCTCTCTACTTTGTGCTACCACTGTGAACCTGGCAGGGCCCTGCAGCTGGCAGGAGTCGTTCCTGCCTGGTGCAGCACTGCATCTACGTGAAACAAGTYGGTGATCTCAGACCAATTATGGAAGAATGCATTTCAGCATCACCACTGGAAATAATTAGCAGTTGTACGAACCACAGGGACACCAGCTTCTGCTGGGCTTTTTCTGTGGACAGTATAATTAGCTTTGGCTCAGACACTGAACACTCAGAAACCTGTAACAGGCTGAGAAGAGGCTTGTAACCCCACTCCCTAAGAGCTCCCTTTAAATAAGCAGATAGGGCCATTTAAAACATTCCCTATACTTTTATTGCCTTCCCCCCCTCAATTTTGGGCTACAGATCAAGCTTAATTACCATCATTCTGCTTTCCTTCAAGTCCTCAAGGAAAGTAAAAATGAAAGTTAACACTACTGAATTCCATGGTCTTAAAACATTTTCCCTCCATCCCAGGGAGTGCACAGCATCAGCTGCAAACCACATTACAGTGAAACTCTACACCACACACCTGAAAACATCACTGCCTCAAACACTGAGCAAMGCAAAAAGCATCTGAAAGCAGTGTTTACACTGGTGGGAAATCCTGCTAAAATCAGCTCTGCACCTAAAGCACAACACCTCAAAGCTCACACCCAAGAGGCTGCAGGCTCTGGTCCCAGGTGTGCCTGACCTCAGGTGCTGCTGTACAGGACAGCAGCAAGCAGGGCTACCAAAACATAAGGGGAGCAACAAAATGGGACAGAAAACCCCTCCCTTGTGTCTTTTACTCACTCTTAAGCAATGCCTGTCACACCTTCAACTGCATTTCCTCACACCCAGAAAAACAGCAAAGCCCATGCCACGGCTGCAGGCTGTCACTGCAGCACCAAAATATTCCTCTTAACTAACACCTCAGCTGGACCTGAAGCAGTTTTAAAGTTGTTCTGCCTTTTTGAGACCATAGCTACATTTTCAATAGAGCACAGCCACCTTCCTCCAATTTTGCAATATTTAGCTGTATAAAAAAACTGTATATTTTCTGAGTCAACTCTTCAAAATTGGGCAATATTGCATCTTCTTTCAAGCTCAAAAAGAAGATGCAATATTGCCCAATTTTGACAAGTTGACTCAAGAAATATAAAGTTCTTATTCCACTGCTTCCTCCTGTATTTTCAAGGCAGAATAATGTGGTGCGTTTGTCTGAACTGGTTTCACAATCAACATAACTTTGATATGGTTGAAAATAAGGAGCCAAAAAATATGAAGCTCCCYGAGAACAGTCTAATTTTGCTGTATTTTCTAGCCATCTAATCAAGGAAACCTGAGAAATCCAGTAAGAAAAACGCASTCTAGCACTCAAAGAAAATTAGATACTCCTTTGGTCCTCCCTGGCACATTTTCCCTGCGGTCCAGTTTGGATTTACACAGGTGCTACTCAAAGCAGAACTTGGCCTCTTTCTCTCAGGTGGCCTGACACATTTACTGCAGCGTGCAGATATGCCCATATATTTTATATGTGTATAAAGCACATTTCCCAGACTAAAACCCTCTCCCAGAGAGTTTCCCTAGGTCTCTGTCTGATTCTGGCTTCATTTACTCCCTTGCAAATGAAAAGCATTTCCATGGAAGCCAGTGAGGTAACACTTGTCTCAAACGTGTGTGAGATCATGTCAGAGCCATGGTCCATAATAAAAGCAGCTGCTGGTAACTCTTCTGCAAGTTTCCATTCATTAGGGTTTTGGGGGTTTTTTTGCTTGAATTCACATGAGCAATATCCAYGGGCCAAGAAACACATTTTAGAATGATAGCTATTTCCCCTTGCTAAAATCTAGAAATYGCAGCAAACTATCCCCATCCTCACTGAAAAAAAGAAAAAAAAAAGATTTTATTGTATTTTGTTAATAAACAGAGGTGTTTATGGACAAAACATGTGTGAATGTACTTTTGGGAATTATCCTACACTGCCTACAGGATAGGGACAAGATGACCTGTATATGGCTTTCCCAGCTTTTTGGTTTTGTGGGGGGAGATTGGTGTTGGTTATGGGGTTTTTTTGACACCTATAGCTTCTGCTATTTAACTCTAAATTAGGAAACACTGAGTGTACCTATTTAAATTCAGCCTGAGAGATCTGCAAGCATGGAACCAGGACCAATGAAACCAGCCCTGTGCCTGCTAGTGCCAACAGCCTTTCCATCAGTGACTTTCCATTGCCTTGAAGGGTCACAGGAGAGACAGAAATAACCTGCTCAGATTATAATGTTTTTTCCAGTTCATCACACCAGTCTCCAGGCTTTCAGGAGTGTATAACTGTATTTTGTCATGTAAGTCAGACTCATAGCCTGTCACCACTTCAATCTGTTCATTTATAACAAAACGTATTTCCTGCACATACAGTAAATTCCCTTCATTTTTCACTAAGATGAACTGATCTTTATCAGATACTCTGACACAGAAGGCAAACACACCATCACTCCCTCTCCACTTGTTAATAATAAGTTTGCTATATATTGACTCCAAGAAAGGAGCTCACATCTATTTACAGATGATAGTCAACAGAAGGAAGGGGGGGAAAAAGCAAAGCAAAACAAAAACTGCTTATTTTATAAAAGCCACTAGGTCACTATGGCAGATGGCAAAGAATGACAAAGCAGTTTTTGGTTTGGCAGGTGAAGCAATAAACGTCTTTACTGACCATGGGGACAGTGCAGAGCAGCAGAGTTAAACACCAGGAGCTGCTGCAAAGCTTCTCTGCAGGCAGCCAGAAGGAGATTGCACAAACACCAAGCTGGGTCACAAAYCAGTCAGGGGAGGGAAAAACCAAAGGAAAAACTACCCCAAAACACGTTTTTTTTTTACTCTTCCCTCTTTTAAGAGGTAAAAAAACCAAAGCAGTCCCCCCTCTCCCTTTGGAATCATGGAGATGGTAAAAATAGAAGAAATGAAAAGCATTTTTGACCMTGCTTATTGCATTCAATGTGATTATTGCTCAAGGACCTTTTCCAAAGGCTCCAGATGCCATTTAAAAAGCTGATATAATGCAGAGTTTCTCCCARTCCAAATCCTGAATGAAAAAACATGAATGAGATTAGATAAGTAGTTATTTTGGTCTCCAAATTGGCTACCCCTGATCCTTCTAAGAGCTGGAACACAGAATTATTCATGTGCTACTATTGCACTACCCAGCAGTCACAACTTGACCGTGCTTCTTTTGGCCMCATTAGAGCTCCTCAGTGGGCAGGTCTTGGCATGATTTTGTGATAATGGTCAAATGCCACCTCCTCAGAAGTTCTGCTGGCCAGGGATGAAAAGTATTTGCTGGTTTCAAATGCAGGCACCCTGTCCCATGGCTGACTGTAACACCCATGTCCAACAYGGCCATGAAACATGAGCGTGGTGTGGAGCGAGGTGTAGTCTGGGAAATCCAATTGATCCATCAGCCCTCCTGGCCACAAAGATGTGGGTTTTCAGCAAAATTATGTAGGAGATATCAGAGAATCTCTAAACCTGACAATATGACACAAACAACGTATTTCTAAGATGGCCAATGCAAAACAAACAACGAAAACTCCAGAAAATCTCCATCCAGCAAAGCACATCTTGCCTTAAAGTACATTATTGCACTTAAGCTGCCTTTCTCCATGTGAAGTAAAATCCAGCTACACCAGCTACTTTATCCCCATGATTTAGATGGCAGAGAGTACCAGCCCCCAAACAAAATAAACTGAAAAGCAAGAATGTAAACACRACTGTGCTCCAGTGACTTTGCATCTCAGTGCTGTCTGCGTAGGGTTTCWCTACCTGGAAACTGATGTGGTGGAAAGGAAACCCCTGAGAGCTGCATGGRGCACTGGGGACCCCTTCTGCAGCTCCCATCCAAAACACATTGCTCCCTTTCTCCCCCCAGAACTCATCCCTATTAATACACACACAGGYATTTGCTTCACTCCTGTGGTCCCATCCCTGACCCTGGAACGATGGCATTTAATCATTGCTTTCCTTAAAGCTAGTTAGTACTTTACATCTAGTGAGAATGAGATTTTTGTCCAYTAATCCCAGTTTTTAGCCATATAAATGCACACTAGGTGCACTGAAGACCAAGGAACTACATTTTTATATTCACTGGTAAAGGAAAYGTTCTTTTCTTGTTTGGGTTATACAGCAGGGGAAGAGAGGAAATAGGCTGGTGTGTCTGGTTTTAGGAGGAGGGTTAAGTGGCAAACAAAACTGACTGAAGTTTACAGGGATCTAAATAAAGGAACAAGAAAAAAGCTGCTCACAAAGCTTCTAATAACACGCAGCAGAGAAAGCAGACTACATGCAAAAGTTTCTGCTTTTCCTCTKGATTGTCAATCTGCTCCTTGATTGCATAGTGTGTCCAGTGAATAAGCCATTTACTATTGTGGCTGGAGTGAATGAAGCTCAGACCTTTCCCATATATGGCAGGGCCTTTTAATCACCAGGGAGTGAAGAGCAATGGAATTTTCCTGGCTTTCTGGGTTTGCAGTGCCCTCTCTTGTACAAAATATCATTTCCCAGTGAGTGCTTGTTACTRGGATTTTGACCCGATTTCCTGCCGTCATTGTCCTTCAGGGGGTGTGTAGAAAATCAAACAAAAAGGGCCAGCTTCTTGATAGCAAGCAGCTCACAGGGAATTCTGGATTCCTCTAACCCAAGGAAATCAGACTAGATCTAATGTGTATTTTTAAAAAACCCTCACTTATCATTTACATCACTAAAYGTATCCCAGTACAGCCACTGAAATGAAGTTCAGATTCAGGCCAGCTAATGCCCAGATTCTCCCCCATTTTCCCCAATGCAGCAGAAAAGAGATTAGTGGTGTTTTAAATTAGTGGGACAGCAGTAGGGAAGTTCTCAGCTGGCCTGCTTTTGTCAGTATAATATACATTAGCCACAGAAATGCTTGGCTCTGGATCATCTGGATTGCCTAAATGCTCTTGTTCATATTTACAGCAATTAAAATGCTGCACTTCAGTCTTTATAATCCAAGCTCTGTTTGAAGTGGCAAAGCAACAGCTGTGGCTTATCAGACATCTGAATGAAACTCCTCATTTTCATAGGAGGGGTGTGGCTCTGCACATGGGGATATGCTGCTCCCAAAGCCAAACCAAGCAGCAAAACCTCTCTCCTCTCTGCAGAGCCAGGGCTGCAGCCCTCCAAAGTGGTGCTGGCTAGAGGCATCCTGCAGCACCAGAGCAGGTTAAGCTGTGCAGGTAAATGGGAGCTGACCAAACACTTCTCCAACCCACTCCTTTTTGCACACATTTTAGCCAAGCTCTTGGAATTTYTTTTCCAAACCTATGAGTTTTAACCAGGCCAAAGCAAAGCCAAATGCTCCCCAGCTCAATGACTGTTGAAATTGCTGAGAGAAATGAGGTTATCATGAGGTCATTGGGAAGGTGCAGATAAAATCCTTTGCCTCTCCCTCTGCAGCTGAACCTACTCAGACTGAGAAGAAACTGTCCYCAGTACAGCTGATATTAGAAAACAATGGTCTGGGCTATCACACTAGCACTGCTAGGTCCTCTGAAATGGAGAGGAATCAGAAAAGGTCATGCCTTGGTGCTTCTGGGATGAAAGATTTTACCAGGGTGARAAAAAGAAACCAAGCGAGGGCCATTTCACCATTAGAGAGCTCACTGTCAAAGAATGAAGTGGGAAAAGGGTAGTAACATGCCCCGTGGCAGTGAGAAAGGCAAGAGAGAACATCAAAGCCTTGCAAACAAGAAACAAACAATGGCCTGATCACAGACTGCTTCATTTGGGCAGAGCTGCCTTTGAAGATGACTGGAATCCAATGGGCACCAGCCTGCAGGATCTAACTTGGACTTCTGAAGGAGCCCAGGAGCTGCTGCTGGGTGAGGCTTGGTCCAGCCCTGCTCCTGCCCAGGCAGAGCCAGTTCCTTGGGACCAGGACACACAAGGAGCTGCCAACACCTCTCCTTGGTTTGCACTGCTGTCACAGGCTCAGGCTCCCTCAGCCATTCAACATCATGAACACCAGCACACCAAGGTATTGAACTTTTAGAAGGGACACAGTGATTTCCATACCCCTGAGGTCTCCACAATTTTGGGGGAAGACTGGGAAGGTCACACGTAGATGTATGCACAGTGACRCTGTCCTCCTGCATTTAGCAACACCTTTCCTCTTCTTCTCTGTTGTCCTACCCTTCTGAATAGAGCCCAAACCAGAGCATTTACAGCAAAACTTTATCTCCACAAATCTATTTATAACCCTCCTATGAGCTAAATTCCAAAGATTTTTTTTTTCTTTGCCATTTAAGGACATGAACCAGAAAATGTGCAAACGGGTGGGTCCCACTTTGCTTCACACCCTCCACAGCAACTCTCAAGGGAAAATGCTCTTTATTTGTATTCTGTACACAAGAGGGTGTGGAAACATGTAATGTTTCCAYTGCCTGAAATCCTTCCCTAATATTTTCCCCGCTGCAGCTTGGCCTGGCCCCAGGGRTTCCAATTTCAGCTGCTCTCATCAAATGAGACTGAACAAGCAGATAAGGCCCAGCAGCTTGCTGAGCAGTTTTGCTTCCAAGCTTGTGACACTGTGGTGGATCTGTAAGCAAAAGCTGCCTTTGTGCATTTTTGGAGCACACATGACAGCTCGACACGGGAGGACTGGTGCAGATGCAGCACAAACAATTCCATCTTCGAGCACACAGGAAACGCYCTCTAGACATGACAGCAGTGTCACCACTGAGCCTGGTCTGCCTTCACCTCGTTCCCTGGGCTTCAGTGGTTGTATACCCATCCTCGAGAAATCTAATACATATCTGTGTGAACACACCAAGAAAAAACATCTAAGATGATCTGGGAAACCAGTCAAAAATAAGGTTTTAGGCAGTGCCTAAGCTTGTCATTTTGGTATTGCAAATTCTTTATGAACACTAATGAACTAAGGCCCAGCAGAGCCATGGGCTAAATTCAGAAAGGTACAGCTTATCCTGACTTGGAGATAGAGAAACAGACACACGGCCATTAAGTGACTCACCAGGTATTTATGACCACAGGAAAAAATTCAAAGGAGAAATTACTCCAGTGGCTTAAGAGGTTGCTGCTTTTTCCCCYTTCTTTCACCTGCTTCCTCAGCTATTTGGTCCTGCCCTAACTGTAAACCAGCAGGACAGTCCCCACAAGCAATTCTTCTGGCTTCAACACTGAAGATTTTCTGATCAGGGGGTGCCCCTATGCTTCATGGAGAGATTTGAGGGGCAGGAAGAGGAGAAGACGCATCAGTTTGTGGTGGAGGTTCCAAAGGAAAAACCCATGGAAAGCAGCACTTCCTTAAAGCAGGATGTAAACCCCACAGCTAATGCACCAGCCAAGTAACAGTGTTACATTCCCTCACCCTTTTGGGTTGATCCAATCTGTTTCAAGAAGTATAGGAGCAAGCTCCCCCGGGGGTGGGAGGGATCCCAAATTACAGAGTGCTGAGCCTCCTGCCCTGCTCGGCCAGTTGAATGCACAAAAGCATCAGGAAAGAAAAAAAAGAAAAAAGTTATATAGTTCAGCAGTCCTGTGACCTCGGTGTTTCATCCAGAGAGGTCAGATCTAATATGACCTTCAAATACCTCTGAGTCAAATTTCAGCCTCAGCCAARCCCTGGACAAGCAGCAGCTACACCTTCCAAGCAGCAGCAGCACCCCAGGAGGAGGTGCCTGCACACAGGGTAGGTGATTTCCTTCCAGTGCATTGCCCCCAAATCCATTCCCACCCATTYAACCCCCCAGCAGCTCTGCACAGAGCCAGCAAACCATGCCCTGCACGCACACCTTTCCCAAAGCAGTAAGGCAGCARCCTTCTCCCTGCAAGCTGCCAGGGGGGAGTTACTAAGAGGAGACAATTTTTAAAGAATGAAAGCTTGCTTTGAATGCAGTTCACAGGCCTGTGTGCCTCAGGCTTTGTGCACCTGGAGCCCAATCCTGCACACTCCCCATAAAGCTCCTCTCAAAGGCAACRAAATGCTCCCAGGACTGCGCTTCCCCTTCTGCCCTGTTACCTTTTTTGGTGCTTTCTCCCACACCCAGGAGAGTCCAGACAAGCCCTGCAGATGGCCAGTTATGCTCTTGGCCCTCTCTTTCTTAGGCATATATGGTTTCCTGCCCCTCTGTGCTCACACACCGGGATCAAATGTTCCRAGCTGCACCCTTGGCAGATAGGGGTTGAGAACTCCACTGATCTTTAACACAAAGTAAAACCCAGGCAGCCCACAAGAATAGGTCTCATGTAAGCAGCTACTGAGAAATCAGAGTATTTTCCACAGTCCCAGGACATTCAAGCTCTATTTGTTCTGCAGGAAGGAAGTCCTGCAGGCTCTCACTTTTCTACAGTGAAAAGATCCCTCCCACGGGCAGGGCTGCTCCAGCTGTGCAAAGGGAAGTGTGGAACAAGGAGGGCTTCCAGTCAGGCTCCTGACAGAGCCTCCCTGGCATCTTCACAGCACAGAAGCCATGCCCTAGCAGGCAGCCATGAGAAAAGCCTTGCTCTACACCTTTGTGCTCTCCCCACCTGGAATAAACAGCACGGCTCCCTGGTCCTGGATGGGACTGAGCAAATACTCTGTGTCACATGTGCCCCCGTGAGTGAGATCAATAAAAAACCTTCCCATGTAAATGCTCTTCAGTTTTCCCTCTAATGCCAGCCTACACCTAAGGAGCTTACACCCTTCCCCACTTTCCTTTCAAATCTTTCAGTGTCATTATTGCATTGTGCATRGCAGTGTTGGACAAGAAATAAAAGCACAGGGGAAGTGACCCCTTTCTCTGCTCCATGCCAGGGTAATGCTGTGAGTATAGGAAGAAGCAGTTGTAGAAAATCCCTCATCCTCYTAAAAAGTGCTTACATCACTCACTGTCAAAGTGTATTCAGAGTACACAGAACCCCTGMATCCATTAATGATGGTATTGATTTCACCAGGACTAATCCTGTGAATGAAGGCTGTGGAATTGATCCTCTTGTCATTGCAAGTGGCAACAAAGAGGAGTTTTCAGGAAAAACAAATTATTTCAATTGAGTCTCTTGTKCACAGTCATGTCATCTGGTATTTCTTCTCTCCCATCGTGATTAGCCTACATTAAGATATGCAGATTTTGTTAAGACTGCCTATCAAAGCAGTTGAAAAGGCAAACCTATCACTTCTTCAAATGTATTGAGAAAAGTTCTGCCCTGCTTTACCTTATTATCAATTACCTTTACCTCATTGGCAGTTTAATAAAGCAAATGGGCTAAAAGCTTTGCTCCATTTGTAATTTAGGTTAAGAGTCTGTTCTGTTGATTTTGGTGTGTGTAGTTTGTCTAAATGGCAGGAGACAAAGATGAGACTTGCTGCAGATGAGGACTTGCTGCTACATTTAATGAGACAGAAAAAGAAGGGAAGCAGAGTCCAAGGGTTCTCCAATGGCAAATCATACAAACACAATCATTCACAGTATGGTGTCTAAAATAGACAAATTACAATAAATACATGGTTCTTACAAAAAATCCCACTCTGCCTCCTTATTTTCTTTGAGCTGCTGCCAAGGAGGGAATGTGTTATTTTCCCAAATTATTCTCCTGTCTGCCTTTTAGCAGGAGAAGCCTTCTCAGGCGGAGCTGTACAAAAACTGTAYACTCTGAAAAGAAATTCTCCTCTGAAAACAAGTACTCCATAAAAAAGTCATTTTAAAACAGTTATGTTTTCATTCTTCCAAACAACACTTGACATATGAGACCAATCTGTTCCATCCCTGCAGGTCTGGCCAGAGATTAGCAGCTTGGTCAGTGTCTGCAGCTACCAAGCATTCATCTGCAGCTAACTCCCTCCCTCCCTCCCTTCATTTTCCCAGCCCTTTCCCTGAGAAATTCCCTGCTATGCAGAACATCGTGCTATCAGCAGCCAGCCTTGCACAACGCTTTCCAACTGTCCCAACATGTCCAAGGAGCTGGGAAGGGGAGCCTGCTAGCCRGCTCTCCCCAGCAGCACTGACAAACACAGACTCCCAAGAGCTCCAGTCCCACCCAAGCACATTCTTTAATCCCCCCCCCCCTTTTAACAGGAAAGACAACTTCACAAGAAACATTGTGGCAACGCGCTGCTGAGCATGTTGGAGGCTGAAAACAAAAACTGATGCCATCTATTGTCAACAATCCTTCTGTGAAAGGCTGCCATGAGGGACATCTGCTTCAGCAAGTATCAGATCACTTGCATTAAGCAGAGTTTCTCTGTGTCTGTATCAGTTACACCCCCAGACTGCCCTTGCAGTGTGGAAGCCCACATATTAAGTTGCAAAATTAAAAGCAATTCAGCAGACCTTAACACGCTAAGGGCTTTCTCATTGTAATGTCTCCATTAAAAAAAAAAAATCAAAAAAGGGGAAGGGGGGATTAAGAAATAAAGAAAAGAAGGGTTATTAGAATGGGTTATTGCTCCACCAAAGGATCAAAAATGGAGTGGTGGGACCAGCACAGCTCCTGCCCTGCACCTCCTCGCTGAGGTCCAGCGGGTGAGCAGACGTGCATCCCCCTGCACCCGAGATCTCCCTCAGCTCACCGCGAACATCTGGAAAGGGGGGACACACAGGGAGAGAGAGCAGCAGAGCAGACCCAGCCTCCCACAGCCCGTTCCGAGCCGGAGCTGCTCCATCTGCACGGCAAAGCCCAGGCAAACCCGTCCCGCAAGCCCTTCCTTACCTCTGGCTGCAAAGTTCTCAGCTCTAGTAGGAAGGAAATGAATAACTGGCTGCTCGGGCAGGAGCGCAGCGAGAGAGGCACAGCAGCAGCCTCACACACACRCACACACACAGCCCTATTCAATAAAAGTGCAGCTTTTCCTTGGCCCCTCCCAAAAGTCAATGCTAAGTGAATACATATCCCTTATGTTTACAATTGGCAGGCGGCGGAATGCATTGTCCTCAATTTATTCCGATGGGCAGCCAATGGCTGTGAGCAAGCCAAGGTGGGCTCAGCCTGCCTGCAGAGATGCCTGTCATTCCCCAGGCATGCTCAGGAAGCCACTCATCAGAAAACCAAGACCTAAAAAGCTCCGAAAATTCGTGCGAGCTGCCAAAAGTGTCTTGCTACATGCCCTTTTTTGGTTATCCTTAGCAGGGCCTCTGAAAGTAAATCCTCTGTCAGGAACAATCATAAGAAATGTTAATCTTGGAGAAAGAGGCTGTCTTGTTGGACACAAACGGAGCTTGAAAAAAGGAAAYGCTCTGAATGGAAAGGGACGCAGTAAACATATTTACTTTTTGCACCAGGTTTTTTTTTGTTGGGTTTTTTTTTAAAGCAAATAATTTCACCACAGCTAAACTACATTGTATTTTTTTTTAACGAGGACCACATGTAAAAGGCAACAAACACTCTGCTGTGCAGCCTTGATTTTGCAGAGAGAGACACCAGTGGGAAAGGCACATGAAAGATGAGTTGGCAGGCTTCACAGCCTGATTCCATTTCAAACAGTACAATAGAAGTTACAGATAGAATAGCCATGTTCTGAAAAATAACTTTTAAAGAGACTTGAAACTTGGATGGTGATCCTTGGCAAGCTGGACTATTTGGGTGCACAGGTTCAGTTTATAGCCCCACAACTATTCATTTAGAATTAAGCCTGGCTCATTTACTATGAGAGTAACCCTACATCTCCTTAATATGACCAATACTTGCACAGTCTTTGAATATCATCAATAAAGTAAACTTGGATTAATTTTTATCTTTGTTTTGTTTAGTGATCGCACGCTGCAGCTAACTTTGCAAATTATACAGGTATCTTAAAAATGGRCAAACAGATAAAGACTGGCCATGGAAACAAAGCACATAAACTAAGTGTGAAAATAAAGATTAAAATGATTGCCTAGAAAACAGCACAGTGCAGAGATCCCAACAYGTACCAGCCACTAAGGAAGGCTGCAGAGCAGCTGACTGCTCTAAGGGAATGAGATTCCCCACCAGGAGATGTTCTGCAGATTCATATTTGACAATAACATACACATAGTTTCCCTCTCTGGTTTTGTGTAAGATGACTTTGCAGCTGAATGGGCTAAACTATTTTAATGCCTTTCTGGGTCCTTCTTTCTGGCCACTGGGCCCCACAGATTCAGTCACATGTGTAATGCAAGAAGGATCCAGTCCACAKACAGTAAACTAACCCTTATAGCATAAAAAAAAATTCAGAGGGCCAAATCTATGCAGATTTACAGCAAGAAATCATAATTACTCTAGTGCCATTTTAAATTTCACTGCTTGGTTATGAAGCAAAAAGTGGTGTTTGCTTTTTGAGGGCACTTTTTTCCTTCATTTTAACAAGCCTTTGGAAAATTCTTCTAATGCCACACAGCTCCCATGATGTGGCTACAACAGTTTTAAATATTAAAAGTAATACCTACAGCATATATATGACTTGGTTTGGTGGGATTTACTAGACAAAAGAGAACAAAATCCTTGTTCTCAGTCATTCCATTAACTACAGAAATTATTAGCCTATGTGTCCATGACCAAATAAAAAGAGGTAAAGACATTATTCAGGAAGGAATTACAAATCTCTACTGGATCATAGCATCCCCTAGATTTTTAGGGTGGAAAACATGGAAKAATCCAGGCTAAGAAAAAAGCAGGATTAAGGGATGTGGACTCTCAAAAGAGAAAACTGAAGCTTAGGAGTACCCTCAGGTTCTCATTGCAGCACAGCCATCAACCTCTACAACCTCAGTGTCCACCACAACAGGGAGCCARAAGGGATGCACTACCTAAAGCTGAAAGCAACTGGGGGTTTTTGTGGTATTTTACCTTTTTTTTAACTGCGTTTTTGTAGTATTTTAGCTTTTTTTTTTAATTATTCTTACCATGAGTTTGATACTCCTTTGCTAAAGCATCCGAAACTCTGTGTTCCAAGTCACCTTCCCATCAAAATTCCACCAAAAAACCCCAATTTTGCTTTGGGGCAGTTACATCATGAAAAGTAAAGCTTCCATCCTCCCTGCTCAGTTGAATTTTACAGAGAGGAACTTTTAAATTCCATGCCTTGACCCTTTGAAGCCAACAAAATGTCACAGAGCCCAGAGTTTTGCTGGATATACTACTGGCAACCTGAGCTTTGAAGAATGCAGAGTTAAATTCCGATGGGTGCCCCTCTGCATCCTATGACAGGAGCCACCTGTAAATACCTGCTGTAAATACAGTTATAACCTGCCTAAATCCACAGTTGCAACAATTTAGGGAATTCCCATGGTAGCCCTTGCCCTCACCACCAGGACTGCCAGTCTAGCCACAGCCTCCCCTTTGCTTTAACAGTGAGAGACCTTTTGTGCCACAGCCCAGACCTAAAAATATTTCTGGGACTGGAAWAACCCAAATCCTGGTTTATGATTGCACAAGTAAGAAATAAGGGAAAAAATAGTATATGCAGAAATGAAACCTCTAAMTCAAGTACAATTTTGATATCAACGCCTTATCACAGTCAGGAAAGGCCCTGCAAGTGCTCATTGCCAAGCTCCAAAGTTTGATAACACAGGGMAAGAGTGGGACTGCTTGTGATAAGAGTCAAAGCACTTCTACATTTTGRGTTGTTAGTGCAGTGTCTCCCTCAGAAGAATCATATTAAAAGTACCTGGAAATCTGTCGAGACTGGGACTCCCACAGGTTTATCAAATTTGCCTGCAAAATGCACAGTTTAGAGCTAAGGTAAAAATCTGTGCTCTAGAAACCCAGTGTCTGTCATCCCCCTGGGGGCAGCTCTGGTTGTACAGACACTCTGAGCYATTTGCATTTTGGCATTTTGGCACCACAAAGCCCTTGAGGCTCACAGACAGTGGTGGCCAGAGGGTCCWCTTGGGTCATTGCTGGTCCAGTCTCAGAATGCCTTTTTCCCAAAGCAGCTGTGATCCCTGCCTGCAAGAACCTTGGGGTTATTTATGGGGGGGGGGACAATATTTTGCTTTTCAAAATGAAGTAATTTCTATTATTGAGGTTTCCAAAATTATTCCTCTTGTTAATTGACTTAGTGCAGGTGATCACTACTGAGCAGCACTGTCCCACCACTGTCTCTGCAATGTCTTCAGCTGCCATTCCAGAGACAGAGCCTGAACATTCCAGAGACACATCCTGAACCACCCCACAGCTTCACATTCCCACAATACAGCAGGATGCACACAGAGCATCAAATACACCACAGGGAAGGCCATTCTTCCCATCTGTACCAAACTGGTTCTTGCCTCACCCCCAGACTGTCATTTTTTGTTGTCTTCCCAGATGACAGTAGGTCAAACTGTCCTAATTCTCACGGCAAAAACACAGAAACCTTTAGAAAGTGGTATCAGGTTTGGGTTCCCTTCACACTTCTACAGTGCAAGATATCACTCTGAAACTCTACCATGGAAAGGAATCTTAACATTGCCAATGACAAAACACATCCCTGGAGGGTCACATGGCTGGGGTGGAGCTTGGTCCTACCCTGTGAACCCTCTAGGGAGGTAAAGCAGGTCTTGGGAGGAGAAATAGGATTCCCTTCCCTGGCAACATGAAACCAACTCCTCTTGCTCCTCACTACCAGTTGGAGTATTCAGCCCCTGGAAAACCAGGCACAGCTGCACCATCCTTCACTTCCAGCCCTTGGAAAACCAGGCACAGCTGCACCATCCTTCACTTCCAGCCCCTGGAAAACCAGGCACAGCTGCACCATCCTTCACTTCCAGCCCCTGGAAAACCAGGCACAACTGTAGGAACCATCCTTCACTTCCAGCCCTTCCAGAAGAGAAGCGATAAGTGGAACATCACCATCAAAGATGAGGGTGCCTTTTTTGAGCTTACACAAGATGTCCAGGCTAACCAGATCTTGCAGGAGGCCTTGGTGCCTRTATCAGGGTAGGTGGTGCCTGTGTCTCTTGCTTGGATGGAAGGAAGGRGGGCTAAACCTCCTGGCCCCAGGGGACACAATCAGCTCAGGAACTGCATTGGGTGAGGAGCACACCCAGAGCAAAGTCAGCAGCAGGAGCRCTCCAGGAGATGTTCACCAGCTCACACTTGGCTTTTCCCTCCTTAGGGGAGCAGCAGGCAGGAGATGTGCTGTGCACCCCAGCCCTGCTCACAGCTCCTCTCTCCCTCCAGCCCAGCTCAGAGAGAGCGGTTTGGCTCTGCACATTTTCTCAAACYTCCTGACAGCGCCAAGAGAGCCCAGTGTGGGTTTCCCCCGCCCCAGCAGACGTTTCTGAGTGATGCTATGGCTGTGCCATTTCCACAGCTCATCTCACACATCTCCCAGGCGCTGGAGCTCACAGCTGTGGCCCTCTGACACGAAGGTGARGGAGCTGAGATTGGTGAGCAAGCCACCCAGCTGGCAGCTCTGGCTGGGGGATGGCTGCTGAGGGCAGGAGGGAGAAGCCCACACACCACGAGCAGGTTTGATCATCCCCATAATTACCTCCTGGGCACAGACAAGCTGCTTCTATGTTAGTCAGGCAAGAGGTAACTTTTTAGGAAAGTTTTACACATGCTGCTTCAGGCAATATCTTTTGGCCTGAAACAGCACAATCCATAGGACTTCAAAGCCACCAGCATGCTCAAAAGAGGGTGTAAAAACTACCACAAAAGAGAGCAGGGAAATTTGAGCATCTCTTCAAACACGGGGCTGTGTGCAGTACAGTGTCAGTCAGCTAAAAGTAAAAAAAAAAAAAACACCACCAAAAAACCCCTTAGACACAGGACTAGAAAGTAAGGACTGAAAAGGAGGCACTTCCTAACCCAAATTCCAGCCTCAGACTGCCTAGGACTCATTCATACCCAGTGCAAGAGCCAGAGCCCTGCAAGGAGCTATTCCCATCATGGATTTTAGCCCATACCCAGGGCACAAAGCCTCTCACTCCAAATAAAGAGCCAGAGCCCTGCAAGGAGCTATTCCCATCATGGATTTTTAACCCATACCCAGGGCACAAAGCCTCTCACTCCAGGTGCCCCAAACCCCCCATGAATGGCAGGGACTTTGCTCTGTTTCTACCTGAGAAGCAACACAATTCTTCAGAGTGCTAAGGAAAGCAATCAGTGAATAAACACTGGATGCTGTTGAAGGTGCAGGAATCAAAAAGCAGGTCATGAAAACCAAGCAAGGAATAGATGGTGCTGGTTTTCAGCTTTCCTAAAGGTATTGGGAAAGAAAAGCTCCCAGGCAATAGGGAACAGACTAAGCACCCTAGAGTAGGATTTAGTCAAGTGTTTCCATGAGCAGCACTTCCTCACCCTGGATTAAAGTAATTAAAAGTTTGGCATATAATAATACCTCTTTGCCATTTATTTTGGTGTGGTATGTCTGTATATCCAGTAATACACAGATATTATAGGTGAAGTATTTTATTTCTGAGTTTAAACAACTAAATATGTGCAAAGCACATTTATACACTAAAAAATATCAAAACTAAAAAGACAGCCAAAAAAACCTGCTGGAAAAAAAAATACATTTTGCCCACAACAAGAATTAATCATGGTCACAGTGACTTTACCTTACTAAAGGCAAAACAAACAACATAGTGGCCCATATTCCAAAGAAAACAATACCTGCACATTTCCACTACAAAACTAAGCCTAGCTATTAGTACACAGTGCCCCCCAAAGAACAGAGACTTCACAGCACCTTCCCTCACTAGCAGAAAAGTAAAAAAGAGCTCTTCTGCAATGCTTCCAAAAGTGGGGATTTTACACACTTTTTCTGCAGGTGAACACAGGCTAAGGGCACTCTGCTCTCAGGAATCCCTTTTTTAAAGAACATGCCCACTTGCCACTCAGAGGACAAACTATGGACAGCAGATGTGTATTATTTTCCAAACACCCCCATTTTCTACTGCCAGTCATGAAAAATGACACACCGTGCAAGCAGCAGTGCTCAGCAACTTACACAGTGTCTCCCTGTGCCTTATTTTGAAACAAATCAGTGCCTTTGCCCCAAACAATTGCACAGTACACACTCCTCCTTGCAAATTTGGCTTTAATTCCAGTATTGTTTTCCAGGCAGAAAAGATGGTGCCATCATCTGCTTTTGCAACCATCTTACAAATTACACAGCTGATGGTACAGGCATTTGGAGGGTGAGGCTTATTCCTTGGCCTTGATTCTCCCCTCCCTTAGAGCAGGCTGCACCAAGTATCAGCCTAATCAAATCAATATTCTCTGACATCTCCCATTGTCACAGCAATGTGAGAACCAGCCCCCTTTGTGCTCTGATGCTAATGAACTATTCAGCTTCAGCAGCTCGGCTCAGGCAGTGAGCAGAGGTTGGGGCAGGGTCATTAACTTGGACTCAAATGAAAAGCACAGCTTGCATGGGCAAAGCCCATTTAAGTCCCACACACGCCCGTGTTTGCAAACAACACTTGTGATCTTCATTTAGGTCTCCTGTGCRGCTCTGCCTGCTGTAAGAGAATTCAACACTTGCAGCTCCTTCTCAGTGGCCACATCCTTAAGGGTGGCAAGCCATGGAGGGAGAAAAGCACCTGAAGCAACTGAATTTACTCAATAAAAATGAAGCAGAGGTAGCTGCTGGCAGGAATGCCTGATTCTGCCAGTATTTGCTTCAAACAGTGGATTTATTACTGTCCACACTTTACCACTGCCTAAGGGGAGCAGTGTGAATACAGTCACCACTTTACTCATGCTTTATTTTATTGCCATATTTCCTTGCATCTCTCCCAGATTCCAAAAGCTTTAACCAGTCTAGGTCACACCACACAACTATAGAGTGAACCTAAACTCTCTCTGTACAGTGCTGCATTTCCATGCCCTACAGGCAAAATACAGAACAATAGGAAACGAAGGGGACTGCTCCCTTTTTAAAGGCTGAAAACAAGGGACTGAAGAGGTCSAGYTTAGATCCACACTGTTGAGACATTCAGCTCACTCTGGATATCAGTGTGATCCATCTCAGCAGAGACAGCACTGGGGAGAACAAGACAGGGAARAGGGGAAGAGCTGAGAGCACCCTGTCTCTGCTCTCACACAGAGGGCAGAGCTGTGTTTGCCCAGCTCAGAGCAAACTGCAGCTCTGTGCACTCAACTCCGAGTCCTACCTGCCCTGGTAAAGAGCATTTTCAGAAGAGGCTGCATCTCTGCCTCTCAGCTTGTGGGATGCAAGGGCAGAGGCACTCCTGGAAGCCTAGGGCAGCCTGTGGCTGTGCCAAGGTCACACCGGGGATGTGTGGGGAGAGCTACACATCAGAGCACACCCCTCCCTCAACCTGCCAGCCTTGCAGTCCTCACTGCACAGGACAAGCCTTGGCCACTTCCTTGGAAGGGGCAAATTTCTGTCTTTGCCAAAGGCAACAGATTTACAGGGAAGAGGAGCAGGCACAGCAGACAGAACCTCGACTGCAGTCSCAGGATTTTGGCTAAACCCAAACCTCTGTCTGCCCTTGGGTTTACCCAATGGAGAGAAGAGGAACTGCAATACCTGCCTGAAAAGAAATCATTAGAAGCAGAGAAGGAAGCAAATGAAGAAATATTAACAGTATGGCTTCTGTAATCCCACAGACCAAATTTGGGAACTGGGTATGGGAGTGCACCAAGCCSCCAGCATCCATCTAGCAGCATTTCCTGCCAAGGCATCTTGTTCCAGAGCTGAGGGGCCCCACTGAAGCACAATTATCCCTACAATTATCCCTATTGCAACACCTCCAAGCCCTGTCAGCTGGGATTCAAGCTCCCACGAGGTGGTCCCYGTGCTTAGATCCCAGCAGCAGGATGTGGAAGGCGCTTGCGCGATCCCCATGTGCCGAGCCCTTTGTGCACAGGCAGGACTCCATGCCAGCAACCCTAGGAAAGTATGACCCCCCCCAAGGGAGTTTTCTCTAAAGATGCAGCATTTGGTGTAATATTGGACATRGTGGAATGTCTTTCCTTGTCCCCTCTCATGTGGAAATTGTGGGGTTTTGCCAACTGTTCAGTTCATCCTCTTYAAATCTTGATACACCCAGCTCTCTGTGAAGTGCTCTGGGTTATGTCCCCTCACTGGAAATTTCCTGCAAGACCTTTATTTTAAAAAAAGAAATTAAATTATTAATTTTAAAAAATAACCAGGACAGAAGCCTCCATGCTGTACAGTTTTACATTACATTTCATTCTGTGCTATCCACTGATATCCCCAGACCATCTCAATCATTAGCATTGATGAAGCAGCACAACAGAATTCCTCAGGGGGCAGCTGGGGGTGTGAAATGCAGACAGCTCTGCCATTTCTCTGTATAAACTACATCCCTGGCATAAGATGTGATGAGGTAACAAAAGTACACAGAAAGCAGGAGTAACAGCTCATCTGTTTCTCGCAGTTCCAGCCTACAGTTCCTCTGCWCTTCTAAATTACTTTGCTTCCAAGAGATTTAATCCCTGTGCTTTGCTGTGCAAGAGGTATTCACTTTGTTAAACCCATAGTTTATGGCAAATTTGAGGTTTATGTAAAACAGATCTTTTGCACTTTATATCAGACACTGAAATTGAAAGTATTAAATTCTCTACACAAGGATCACATTTACTCAAAGAAATACTTTATGATCTTCTAGCTCTCCCATKATCAGTGCTCATCAAATACTCATTAAATATCTGATCTGAATGGCTCCAATCTCTGTTTGTCCCTTCCTTTAGCAAAATGACACAAGTTCCCCTTCTGTGCCAAGCTCTCAGCCCTGGAGTTTAGTGTCACCTTCAGTGTACTGATATTTGCAGACTGAGTGCAAATATCCTCTCTTTTTCCTGTTCTTTGGCACAGATGAATGTCACAAAATCAAACTTTCTCTTGTCCCTCCAAAATATTTCACAGCAATTGAGCACCAAGTGCCAGCTGTACAAAGCACACTCACATCAATTAATAAGATACAATGCTGGGGAAGTAATTCCATCCCCTTGGCATTCAGCCCTTTGCATTTATATTTGAAATGCTTTTTTAAGTCATTTTGATGACCTTGGTCCAATTCTGTTTCTAGAGAAATGGAAAGGCAACACTCAACTCTCAACTGGCTGTCTGGAATTCTTTTGTAAGGCAAGGATCTCCTCAGGTGCCACTTCCTCAGAAAAGCCATTTATCATCAGGAAAGGCTCCTGAATTTTTCTGCSTTGTTAACAATGGATACAAGAAGCGCTTCCAGACACCTCAAATAATGTCTGTAAGGAATCACTGCTTATCTGCTTTAGCAACATCAGAGGGAACCAGCACTGCAAGCAGCTCACAGTTTTCTATGGGTGTTTGTTGCCTTTGTGTTCCTGATTCATGAGTTAGCACAAAAAAATGAACGTGGGTATGTCTGTGACACATGTTCAGAGTATCCCTCACAAAACAGACCTCAGAGCTGGGCTTGATAAGAATCTCAGGATACAAAGCTCAAAAAAAGCAGCAGTCTTTTCCCCATTAAACATTGAAAAGACATCTTTAAGAGCATTTGGTTGAGGATTCATTATATTGTCCTATAAAGAAAACAAATTCTTCTTCCATGAAACTCTCTAGATTATCATATGCTACCCTTCACTAAGGCAGCCCCACCATCACACTCATCTCACTTCCAGCACTCAGCCTCACAAGTCATCAGGAGCAACTCCCAGGGCTGCAGGTTCAGATACTGRTGATATAAACCAGTCACCAGTGGCTCATGGTTAACAACTTTATTATTTTCAGCCACAGGGACAAGATTCATAAATAAAAAATAATCAGGGAACTTTTTTTTTTAAAGCACAAATATGGAAAGAATTATGCCTGCCCTGACAAAAGTCTTTTCACCACTGCTAAATGCTTTTGGGTAGAGGGGAGGGATGTCCTTGCCAGYATCTACCACATTTGATATTACAACCATCAGGATAAACATGCACATGCCTTGAGTCAGAGCTGCTTCTGAGTGTCAGAATGTGTGCTGAGTTCCYAGCTAACACCCATTGTTTGGATTCATTAGAAGAAATATCACAAGTTGGACTTTTTCTAGAATTTAGCACACTATTACACCACATAGCAAAGCAAAGAAGAAAAAAAACGTAATATTTGACAGGCTTTCTAAGAAGTGTCCGCACCTCTTAAAGAGGCTTTAAATTGATAATGGGTTCAGAAACTCACTCCTGCCTTTTGTTTTTTTCCTAGGTTGGAAGAGACCTCAAAGATCATTGAGTCCAACCCAGCCCCAACCCCTCAACTAAACCCTGGCACCCAGTGCCACATCCTGGGTGACACTGGGTAACACATCCAGGCTTTGTTCAACACACCCAGGGATGGGGACTCCAGCACCTCCCCGGGCAGCCATTCCAGAACTTTATCACCCTTTCTGTAAAAAACTTTTTCATAATATCCAACCTGTATTTCCCTTGGTGCTGCTTGAGGCTGTGTGCTCTGGTTGTGTCAGTGCTGCTGGAGAAAGAGCCCAGCCCCAGCTGAGCACAGGCACCTTTCAGGAGCTGTAGAGAGTGATGAGGGCACCTCTGAGTCTCCTTTCCCCCAGGCTGAGCACCCCCAGCTCCCTGGGGTTTAGTTGCCAACTTTCAGTGCTCAAAACAAGTCTTAACTATTCCATATTTGATTTTTAAAAATGCCACTCAGGTTATTGAATTTGGCTTCTGAGCAGTTAAATACAGTTAAATGCTGCCTCAAAATCACTGAGAGTTTTCATACACAGATGCACGCAAATCAAAYATCACAGAAACAGCTTAACTCCCTGCCTGGCCCTCCTGGCAACACTTCCCACTTCTGATTGGATCATGGATAAATTCCCCATCCTCCAGGGAGACACCAGCCCCATTTCTGACAGCCCCTGAGCCACGCCATAAAACCACGGAGCTGCTGCCTGCAGGAGCAGGCAGTGGGGGCAGCTGCAACGTACAGCTCCRTATTTCAAACCATTGTCATCCCGCCCCCAGCGCATGTCAGAAGCTCATAAAACCACAGAGAGAGGATTTGCTGGCTCCCCTCAGCCCACATGAGCAGGGATTACTCCTCAGTGCTCAGCAGAGGAATCCCACCAGCCCCAGCATCCGCCTAGAGCCTCCAGGAGCTGTTGGGAAACGCAAGGGAAGTCCCCCTCTGCCTCCCACAGCCCCATCCCCACCTGTGCCAGAGGCACACTGAGCACTAAACAGAATTTGCACAATGCTGTGAACAGGCAAAGTTCTATTCAAGCCCTTCACTGGGGTGGTCAGAGTCCCAAATGTCTCRTGGGGGATTCCAACATTTCCAAAATCTCCTCAAGTTCGTTATTTAATTAAAAGGAAAARAAATTCCAGTTAAGTTTGATGTATATCTCCTCTTCACAATGTCAAGTGACATCTTTCTAATTCTCCACTGAACTTATAATAAAGTATTTTTATAATAAATTCTTTATTGGAGCATTTATTTCTGTTTCTGGGAATACTTTATAATAAATGTGCAACAACTGCTCTCAGAACCCCTTCAATAACATTTCAACAAAAAAAAAAAACTCTTCTGAAATAAAGTCCAGTGATACTCAGCAAATCTATGAATAAAGACTCCAACAGAACTAATTTCAGCTCCTGAAATGATATTATTCATTCATTGTTTTCTATTATGATTTCTTGGCAGCCGTTAAGGATGTGTGAAGAAGCACGGAGAAATATCCAGAAAAATATTTAGCTTAAGCTTTTTGACACAGTGACCAATTTCCCTATTGCTTTTTCATCTTATCTYCCAGATTAGTTGTGATTGATTAGGAAATTCCTACAGTACAAGTTCTGTCTCATGAACTTCAACTTCATATGCTCAAAGGGATTAGTAAAAGGCATTTTGATTCATTTTCTCCAAGGGGAAGGGTATTTTCTATAAACCCTSTCCGAATTTAATCAGGAATAAAAATATATTGGTGGTTACATACTGCAAAAGTATGGGAAATTGGACCACTTATTGTTTCAGGCCCAGGCCACCCAAGATTTGGGAGGATTTGGCAGCTTTCAGAGAGTATCACATGAGAGACTGGTTTGACAAACAAAACAAAAACAACCCAGATGGTTGTACTTCCCTCAGCTGCAAGGCAACRCCATCAGACTCACATAGGAGCATTTCCATTCTGAAAAAGTCAGGTATTTTTTAATTCCTGTACCAAAAATCATGCTTTCCTTCCATTTCCTGTAAGCAGACTTATGTTAATGTTGTGGAAATTCTCAAAACCCAGCCCCAAACAAGCCCAACCTTGCAAGATCTCTCTCCAGACATTGCCTGTTTTTCTCTGAGATATAAATATCACTTGAAGGAGTGCACAAACACAACAAGTAAATAGTTTGCTCCACTAGTCCAAGTATTAAATAGTTCAGTCATCAAGCCATCTTGAAATTTTCCTGTATCCTTTCTTTTGCTATCCTGGTTTGTTGAAGTTCTATTGTTATTATAGGGCTGCTCATTTTAGCTGCATTTTATGGGCTCCCATGGATCACACCTGTTTAAAGCTGGGTATCTTTTCCCACCACACTCAGATCACAAGCTAAAATCCAAACAGGATTTTCAGGGTTCCCACCAACAAGGACAACTCCAAATATTTTTTAGCTTATTTGGCAATTARGGGTACTAAATTCATATATAACACGATCAGGAGAGCATGGGTAGAAAAAGACATTTACAAAACCTTCACGCCTACTAAATCTGCAGAAGAAATCTCCTAGACTGTTGATATCAAATGTCCTCCTGTCCATTACTCTGCTGCCATGGTGTGAGCAGCACAGGCACAGGAATTCATCCAGGATTTGGGGAAAGGTGCACAGCAGGTGCAGATAGCCCAGGCATTAGAACTTCAGAGAGCAACAGCAGCTGTCAAAATCCTCTGCCCTCCTGTCTGTGCCCCAAAGGAATCTCCTGGCCTGCAGTCTTCCACTGAGCATTGGCAAAACTCCTGGGAAGAGGAGCTACTAAGAAGAGATGAGGAGAAAAGGCCTTAGAGCTGTTAAAAGAGAATGCTCTACCAGGAACCAGGATAAAGAGGGAAGAGAAAGGAGGTGGGCACCCTCCCTGGAGGAGCCTGTCAAGTGGCAGGAGGAAAATGAGCCCAGGCTTTCAAAGCAGTATTTGCTTTTTTCTGTAGTTGTGCATTTATCACCCATGCAGTGTAMAGGAGGTTTGAAATTGCCTTTAAAATATCCATGTTTGTAGCCTTCACCATTCATCATACAGCCCCAACAGGACAAAACAGCAGTCCAAAGAACAAGAGTAGAAGCCTGGAAATAGCTCAAAGAGAGAGATGAGTCTGTACAAAATGGAGGGAAACTCCATGTCAGAGCCATAGCTCCCCCAAAAGGAACGGGAGACACACCYTGAACCCCAGAAACTTGCTGCAAGGCTGCACACGACCCAAGAAATCTGAACATCACCCAGAAACAAGTTGCTTAGAGGTCAGTGGTGAAGCTTAAAGGGGCAGCTGCACGTGTAAGGCTGTGGGTCCATTACTGAGAACCAATGAGGTATTTAGGGTGGAGGTGRCAGCATCTCTGATGGACACAAGACYGTGTTTACAGCCACAGCCTTAGGGCCTCATACACAACAAGAATAAATCAGTCAAGCCAGGCAATTTCCAAACCCTTCTCTTTTTTATAGCCGAGCTTTACTTTATAAAGTGTAGAAAAAAACCCAGTACTTGATTCCTGCTGTCATCAGTGCTCAGCCCCTGCAGCCCAGAGCAGGCTGGGGATATTCTGGGGATATTCTGTGTCCAGCACAGACACACAGAAAGCCCCGTGCCTCACATCACTGCAGTCTGAATGAGGTGTCAAGCACTCCAATCTGTGCTCTGAGTTCCCAAACCTGAATTCACATCTGTGTCTCTTCCAGCAAAGTCCAGCAAACACAAGGACAGTGTTCAACAGAGCACTGAGATTAAAAGGAAAGTGGGGATTTAGAATTAAGTCTGTGGCAGGACTTTGGCTTTGTGCAAACCACTCAGGAGTTGTCACCACAACCAGTATTTCTGTAGGTCAGGTAAAGACTCAGTTTGCACTGGTTTTAGAGATAACATTCCTTTCCCATGCAATTTTCCCACTCTATGCTTTAAATGGAGAGGCACAGGCTCAGGATTGCTAACCTCACCAAAGCCAGCCTGCTCAAAAACCAAGCCCAGCCAGGGAATATTTCCTAGAGAGCAACAGCAGATCCCACAAGCCAGCTTTGCTCAGATGGGTAGAGATAGCACTGGAGAGTGGGGGGCATTCCCCTATGAAGGCTCTTGGCTGCCCAGACACACAAACAGCAAGCTCATCTTCAACAAGAGGTGTTGAAAGGAAGGGGTGAAGGCATGGTTGTAAACTAAATTTTCAGCGGGAATGAGTACAAAAGGGCAATTCCCAGATGAATTATCACTTCATTCATTGAAGCTTGCATTTTTATTTCCATTTAAYATTGTTGGGTTTCCTCTACTCTACAGCAGAAGTAAACCACTGACCCTGRCCTGAAGTTTACTCCAGCCTCTCCCTGATAATTCAGGAGAAATCTGGGAAGGAAAACTGGGACCTGAAGGAAGGAAGGAAGCAGAGACTTGGATCAGTCTCTCCACATCCCTGTACCTCAGCCACACTGCTTGTCTGCCTCAAACAGCACTTTTTGCCAAAATGGAAACACTCCAAGACTTTGGTGCAAAATCGTTTTGTTCTGCAAGATCCCAGCACATGAGCAGAGGGAGGCACCAGGGTCAGAGCTATTATGAATTTAGACTATCTAGAGTAACACAAGGTTTCTTTTTTGTTTTAAACAATCTGTTTTCTTGCTCCACAGGCACCTATTCTGTGCATTAGASACATGTTGTGAGCTGTTTATGCTGGTCACATCCTCTGTGTAAAACTTTTATGACTTTTTTAGCTTTTTATT
This sequence comes from Cardinalis cardinalis, assembly GCA_014549065.1. Taxonomy (NCBI): domain Eukaryota; kingdom Metazoa; phylum Chordata; class Aves; order Passeriformes; family Cardinalidae; genus Cardinalis; species Cardinalis cardinalis. The sequence continues at coordinate 471,281 of JACDOX010000323.1, forward strand.
AGGTATTTGGCTATTGTGGTGCTCAAGTGTGGCTGGCCCACCTCAGGCAGCATAAATCAAGCAGGACAGTAGTGAGTGATGAAGGATTTTAAAACTCTGAGGAAGTGAACTCTCCCTGTTGTTTTAAGACACATTCCCTCTTCTGAATATGCAGAATATTCCAAAGAAAATGGAAAGCTAGATTGTTATCTTCCCCCACCCCTGTGCATGGAGTCTTCTGAGAATATTTTCAGCTATAACTCCCTCATTATAAAACACTCACACAAACATAACCTAATTCAAACTCCCTATGTATATTATCCTCCTCCTCCTATTAAATCAACAGCAAATCCAGGTCCTGAAGGTGGTGTATTTTACAACTCACCTTGATGAGCAGCTGTGGTTTACAGAGCTTTTCAGGTGCCCTTCAATCAAGACAGCGACACTGAAACCTCATTTAGCTCTTGTGAAAAGGTGCATCCTGCYCAGGCAAAGATCAGCCCCCTAAAATCTCCAGTTCTTGTTGGGTCCCATCCACCATCCTCATCCTCACTCTGCTGGCTCCTCCTCTGTCACACCCAGACCTGTTTGCCTTCAGTGCAGACCCCAGAGTGCAGGGAGGGGGCTGGAGCTACACAGAGCTAGGATTTCATGGGATTTTCATGTCCAGAGACAAGTGCAAGCCTTGCCTTGACTAAAGAGCTWCAGATTTTGGTGGGCAGCAGTTTCTGCATAGCTGCACCATGTTCTCTTAAGCAGATGCACTGGGTTTTTTTGTGTGGCTTGTACTGTGAAGTGGCTAGCCAAAAAAAAAAAACATTTTCACCCCCAAATTCATATTTCTTAGATAGGAAACTGGGAAGACTCCTTGAAACAGATTGTCAGTGATATACCCGTTTATTGTCCTAATTTTAAATTGGTTCATTTTTTACCTAGGAGTTGTACCAAAAAAATTAATAATAAATTCAAGAAGCAAGCTGACAGCWAGGCTTGGAGACATCCTGCAGATTYTGTACCCCTTCCTACCTTCTCCTGTGCCCTTCAAATAAGGAAGGGTCACTGTAACTCTGCACAAGTAACTCAATGGGCTCAGCTGCAGCAAGAGACAGCCAGCCTTACCTAGAGCAGTGGTAGAAATCAACAGGGAAACCTTGGATATTAAGCAAGATGTGTACTCCTAAACTCCTAAAAGGGAAGATTTCTGGCAAAATTGGGTCATTGTTTCCTTACTCCTCTCCTTCCCAGTTTGTAGGCACAGGGGATTTTGCACATCCAGTTTCTACAAATAATCTTCCAGCTTGCTGTTGTAACCCTCCTTGTGTGTCTCAATTCTTTCAGTCACTCCTGCTAACCTAACTCTGCCAGATGTTTGGGAGGTTTTTGCATTCTGGCAAGAAGGATGACTACAAAAAGAGCAATCAAACCTTGGGGGCTTTCCCCCCTTCCTTCTCATGTCAAATGAGTTGTTGGGATCTTAATCTCTTGGACTTCCATTCTGATTTCACAATTATAGGCAAGATTTCACCATGGAAATAATTGCTTTAAAGGTTTAAGCCCTTTGCCCCTCACAAAATAATGAGCCCTCTTTATTTCCTAATTAGAAGAGTAATGGAACCTTTATGAGTCTTCAAACTAGGACTAAAAATTCCCAGAAGGAGCTGGGCTGGAAAAATGGCCACTGTGGCATTTTGTAGAGAAATTATGTCATCTTCTGGGGTGGAGAGGGAGGAAAAGCAAGGGGAGGAAAAGCAGCTGACATTTTACATACTGGTTCAGAGAAAAAAAATATTCTTTTTCAGAAYCTAAGTATGAATGATTCCCCCAGCATTAAATTCGAAAGCTCCTACTTGAAAAGCAAGTATATTCATAATTAAAACAAAAAGRAGTTCTAACAGAATCATAAACTAGCTTGTAAATTCTACCTCAARTTTGAAATTCAATGCAAAAACAACCTTGGTGGCAGATGCTGCTTATACAACCTAGGTGGAGAGGCAGAAGATAAACAAGCCACCCATGGTTTTGCAGCTTCACATACCAGTGGCAGCTTCTCCTCCAGCTCATCTTGCATCACATTTTCCATTACAGGACAMCCCCTTTGCAGTGGTTTATAACTTTGCTCAGTATTAAGTGTTTGAATAGAAGTTTCCATGCTCTGCATTTGTGCCATGTTACCTGATGACAGTCTGGAGGGGCTGTTAATGGTTGGGGTTTTTTTTCTGGGTGTTTGCAGAAGTTAAAGTAAAATTTTGGACCATGTGAAAAATGTTCTTATGGTTGTTTCACAGAGAACATCCAGGTTTTGGAGCACAGAAGCTTCAGATTTAATAGAAAGACATCCTCTGCATCAACCCCACACTGCCTGCTGGCTTCCTGAAGGGATTTACATTCCCCACACTGGAGTTCTGCTGTATCAAACCCTATATCCATGAGCAGCCACTCAAACTTCAGCAGCCATCACTTCAACAGGGACTTCCCTGGCCTCCCTACCCCTCCCAAGAGAAATATCTGCTCCAAATGAAAATTAGGCAGTATGGAACAGAACACAGGAAAAAAAAAAACCACACAAGCTTTATTTCTTGGGCCATTAATCAGGAATCTTAAACTAKGAGTTTGTCAAACCCATTGAGCCTGAACCTGGAATAAGATGTGCAAATAACAGTGGAGTGGAACCTGTGGCTGTGTCTGCCAAACAGAGGCTTGTGCTCTTGCTCTTCTTGCCCAACCTTCACAACTGGTCCAGCTGCAAATCCACACATTGCATACTTCCACAAGCATTTACAGTGGCTGGGGAGGGAGAGATATCAACAATCTGTGCCTCAAGCTTCTTAAACCAATTTACAGCCCACATGTCTCAGAAGCATGTTAAACAGCTCGTGGGCAAGGCTGGCCACTACTGATAAAAACCTGAAATACCCCAGAACTGTCAGTGTCACAAGCTGTGTTAACAGATGCAAGAACAACTCCGTTCACTAAAGGCCCTGAAGTGCAGTTTTGATCTTTCTTGGGTGACCAGGCAGATCAGTGCATTTTTAACTCTCCCAACCAGCCTGGTTTTGATAGGCTCAACCTTTTTGCCAGACTCAGCTCTGCTATAACACAGAAGTAGGGGTGGGAGGAAGAATGCAGCACTCATAAAATACTTRGTGTGTTTCAATATCTCCAAATTATATCTGTTTAAACAGAAAAAAAAGGGGGGAAAGGGGAAAAAGTTTCTGTAGCTTGCAGCACACCTGCACACATCCTTTGGGCTCAATTAACCAGATATCACAATTATCTACCTGAGGAAGCCAGGCCATGGCCTCTRTGTCCAGCCATACAAACACCATCCCAAGACCTCCCTCACCCTGTGAAAAGGTTTAAGGTCGGTTCAGGCTGAAAAGTAGCCCAGATGCACAGGGGAGGTTCACAGCACAGTTGGCACCTCTTCACACCAGCCCATTTAGAGGCTCCATTTGCCTCCCACACCACAAAAATGTCACTGCTTTCATCAAGAGCAAGCCCTGCTCACACAAGCTGCATGTCTAGCTGGAAAAACAGTAATAGCAATAGCCTGGCTTGGGGCTGATGCAGACACAGAAATCTGTCCCTTTGGTTCTGCTGTTTAATGTTTAAACCATGCAACCCTAATTCTGTGTTCTGCTGCTTTTTACAACGTATTTTTGATTGGGAGAGTAAGCAATGAGCCTGTTCCTTGTTTGGCAGCAGTACAAAGTCACTCTGAACGAACACCAGATTCTGTAATCTAGCCTCAGGTATGAGGTTAGCTACTGGATGGACACAAAGCATGTGCCAGACTGGGACAGATCTGGCTGCACAGCTTTTTTTTAAAGAAAAAACCAAACACAAACGTGCCTTTTTCTACCTGCACATACACCTGTGCACTGCCCCCAGCCCAGCATGTGTGTAAATCAGAGGGCAGCCTCCAGCCCATGTGGTCTGCACAAGAACTGTGCCTCCATTCATCCCTCCTCCCAAAGCTGGAGCTCTGGGCTGGGCTGACATGCTAAACTAATTTTCTGGAATCTGCTTCTGCAGCCAGGCCTGCAGAGTGAGCCTGGGCTCAGTCAGAGGATGCTGGTACTGAGCTGATGAGTTGAGACTGACTAAATATTGGGTGTTGTGCTCACAAATACTTAGTGCCCAAGCAAAAGAGCTGTCTAAATTAGAGGGGGTAATTTTTTGAACATAAAGACCCATAAAAGAGCAGCTCTATAGTTTTCCTCTAGATTTCCCCTACCTATAAAACCAAATCTATAGCAAAAATTAAAACMCCATGCCTATTAGGGAAAAAAACCCCCAGCATTTTTAACACCTGGACTTATTTGTGGATATCCTGTTCCCCATCTCCTCTACCCTGGGCAGATTCTTCATAGACTTCAGCACCAGTAAACATGTTAAAAATCCATTTTGATCCCAAACAACAGTACTCAGCAAACAGAATGGTTCTAGCTGATTTGGGCTTCTTGTGAGGTTTAAATGACCTCTGACATTTTCAAGAGAAATGGGAGAGAATATCYATTAGCCTGTCCTGGACAATACTTCCTGAACACTCATTCCTTTGTGACTCCTCTCCATGGAAATCCTGACCTTCACACAATCCCTGCACACAGAACCAGCATCATTTCTAAATTACAGAGGTAGGCTGTGCACCTTTTCTTGTCAGGTATTTAGTAGTGATTGAAATTGATTATTATATAATTATTATTTAGCAGTGATTAAAAGCACTAGAACAGGTAAAGTCTGCAGCAGAGGATCCTTAGGCACAAGAGGATCCAAAGTTTCTGCCAAAGGAAGACACATTTTACTGGGCTGCAAATTTCAAGCATACTTAGTCTTTTCCACCTCTGTCACCCAGCTTGCCTGCACTCAAAATTCAGTCTGCAGCCCCCTGAGCTTTTGTCTGATACTGTGATATCTGCAGATTGGTGGTTTAATATAAGGGTGCCATGTATCTTTGCTGCTTGTTTCAGGAATAGACCAACAATGATAGACTTACCCTTAATTTCATGACACAACCTGCACCAAAAAAATTGGCAAAAGACTTTCAACGGTTAGGGTTTACTCTGCTTCTATTTAGCTTTGGGGATTTGGGGGAAAACAGTGGTATCCCAGGCCCAGCATCCTGATTTCCCTAATCATTTGAAAGTGCATTGAAGGGAAGAATCAGAAGATTGAACTGCAAACTTCCTTCCCAGGGATTTGTCATCTCAAAGTTCAAATGCAAAGGCAGAGGAAGGAGCCCAGGCTGAGGTTACTGAGTGTGTGTGTCCCATGGAAAGTGGCAGATCCCTTGTGCTGCTGGATACAAGGTTTTTGCTGCTTGGTCAACATTAGTTGGTGGTTGTTTTGCTTTAGTCAAAGTTCTTCCCCAAAATGGCAAGCATAACCAATAAGAAATATTTTTGGGATTGTTTTTCCTCCTGAACATTGGGTAGGGCTTGATGCWTGCATAGCTCATTCAATTCAGCAGAATTGTTGTACACATGGTTTTACTTGAACAAAGACAGTGATCATGGAGAGTTAATATTCTCACTTAAAATTTTAATTTCTTTTTGTTGTGAGGAAGCYGTCTTCAGCCAAGAACTCCGGAACTTTTGTTAAGTCTTAACCTGGGTACTATCTCTGTATTTTTATTTTTTCATTTCAGACAACCCCACACTTTCCTTCAGAAAAGAAAAAAGTAAAAATTCCAAGACATTTCATGAATTCTTAGACAAGAGAATCTATTCCTCACAGATTCATTTAGGAGGAATTCATTTTGAAGGAACTRCAGAACATCAAAGCCCTTAAGCTTCCAGAAATTTTTAACTCATCTTTTGAAATACGAAACATGTGTGCCAGACAGTTTTGCCAAATGTTTACATTTTGGTGCATAGCTGAACTGCTGATCAGCAGTTCAAATGCTCTTTGTTCCTAATTTCCCATTATTATTCACAGTGCCCAAACCCAGCAACACCCTGTGGCCACCAGTGCTTCCATGCCACGGGGAGCAAAGAGACCCAAGAGCTCAGCACTTACAGCTCCAGAGTACACAACCAGTGATTCCTCCCTGCATTGTTATCTTTATTATGGGCAGGGCTTCATGCAGAGCAGTATAAACCTCTGATATTCAAGGGAAGCACCTTTCCCAAGATAATGAAGTACCTCAATTTTGGAAAAGTGGAGGAAATGTGTCTATGAACCCTCATCTACTCTATGGCCATCCACCTGCTTTTTATGGCAACAGCTGCCAGCAGAATTTCCTGCCCTGTGAAATCTCAGATATGTCATTTGCCCCACCTCTCTCCCAAGATTTTAGTCCTAGATTTTAGTTTAAGATAGACACCTCCTGTTGATTATTAATCCTACTTTGTGATAACTCCCTCTGCAGAGGAATGCTGGAGCAGGAAAGTCAACCCAGGTATTTATTTGGGCTCCAAAAGTTCAGCAAGAAGAACACCAGAGCAAGAAATGGACCCCAGGCTATTGAGGGAGGTGAAACATCAGCTGACAAGTTTYCACCTTTTGTTACAGTATTCTGGGAGATGCTATGAAAGAGGACAGTGATTATTTTGAGAACAGGCACAACTTTCAGTGCTCTATGACAGTGATGCAAAGTGGGATTCAGCAGGCATAAAGCAAGAGGGGAAGAGGCAACAGGGTAAGAACACAAATCAGCAGCTTCTGGAAGAAAGATAAAATACAAAGGGTAAAATATTTGTTAGGACTGACAGAAAGTTACTGCCCTTACTGTAAATGATCATTTAAACTCAGACAAGGRAAGAGCAATTCTTATGATAAGTTAGTTTTGCAGGGAGAAGATGAGCTTAACTGGGACAGAAGAGGTCAGGTCAGCAAGTATGAGACACATTAATCCTTCTCCTGTCCAGACAACATGGAAATAGTCTATAAAAAKATGTCAACAAATTATTTGCATGTAAATCAGCAAAGCCACAGTGACTCCAGAGGAACTCCTTCCACTTATCCCAGCAGCCCATCAGGGCAGGATCATCTCTCTTCCAGGGCTTCTGAGGAGTGAGGGGGTAGTGTCAGAGGAAAGGAAGMTGCTGACAACTGACACAGCTACAAAATGCTTTCTTGGGGCTAGCTGGAGCTTTTCCCACTGCCTACTTGCAGCAGAGCTAGCTGTCAGGGATTTGGTCTTACTCTGATTGCATGTGAGAAAATCCTGAAACTTCACAAAGGAGGATTTCTCCATGGAATGAGACACAAAGCTGCTCTATACAGATGTACAACCTTTCCTTCCTACCACTTACTCTTTTAGTTGCATGTTGCCAAGCAGAGACTGGATATACTSATATATCCACCCTAAGAGTATCTTAGTGCATTTGACCACAAAACTCAGGAAAAAAACTTAGAAATACAGTCTTTACAAAAAAGGTCTTGCTCTTACAGGAGATAGTAGATCTTGGGTTTTTTACTCATTGATCTTGGCAGAAGMTGACTAAAAACCCAGAATCTTTGAGAACAAAGTCTGTGGGACCACAACAGTGTTCATATCCCTCCCTTCCAACCCCAGTGCACAGCAACACACTAAATTCATCAAGTCAGAGATCTGATCACACTTTTGCTACTCTCCTGGACAGTTGAAAGTCAAAGAAGAGAACTAAAACAACACTTAAAGAAAACACTCCCAAACAGGAGTTTACTGGAAGGAAAAACACATTTGGATCTCATCTGGAAGGTAAAAYAGGCAAAGCAAGATTCTGTAAGACMGCAACAATCACCAAACAGCTTTTACATCAGGATAGCAGAGAAATGGCCCTTCAGAACTTGCTGAACTAAGAGAAATGTTGAACTGGCAGCAAATTGGTTATTTTGGGATGTGGCTGAGCCTTTGGGCTTCAGAATAGTTCTRTGAAGCAGCAGAACCTATCACCTACACAAAGCTCACCAAGATGTCAGGCTCTAAAGCAAATCTTCAGAATTCAAACAATTCCCTGACTGCAGTCATTAAGAATTACCAGGCAAAAAGGAACAGCAAGGAACTCTGCAAGTACTGAGAACTTCCCCTCGCTCAGGACTGGCGTTTTTTTAGCACTTTTTGCCACGCTGCCTTTAATTACCGCACCACAAGTCTTGCTGAGGTTTTTATGCTGTGTTTAGAAACAGGTAGAGCCACCAGCCACTGCTGAAGAAGGATGGTGGCAGGGAAATATTGGTATTGAACAGGTATCAAACAGAATTACCAAAAAAATTAGACACCAGGGATGATACTGCTAACACTTGATCCCAGAGAAGTTACCAAGTGGGGAAAAAAAGGTGAAAAATACAGCTAAACACACAAATGTGGGACAGTCAATATCTAACAGTAACAATCTTATTTCACAATGAGCAATTTCCAGAGCAAGCATTCTTGAAGAGTTTCCTAAYCTCTCTCTGGAAAGGTGTCCTAAACTTTCTAGAAAGTCAAAATACCACCTCCATTTTGTTTTTCAAGAGCTTCAGATCCTGAAAGAGCTTAAAGATGACTCCTGAACTGGAAAGCAGCTGCCACTTTCCTGACTTGTGTAGCACAACAATGAGCTCATTCACCTCTCTTTCTACAGATGGGAACAGACATTTATCAGTGCTCTGCTCAGCAGAGGTTACAATAGCATTGATAAAGCAAGAGACACCCATGCAATTAAGACTTTAGAAAAGCTGTAGACCTATCCATGCTATCCATGACAGAAACAGCAGGGAAAAAAAAAACCAAGGAAATTTCTACCCTCATAGCAAAAACACACAAGCCTAATGGACAGGATCACAAGCTGTCAAATAAATGGCTTAAATTATTTATTGGCATTGCAATAAAGCAAATCCACTTAGAGGCATATGAGTAAAAAGGAAACCCACAGCTTTCCAGACATATTTTCCAGACAGTATGTCAAGTTCCCATAATTTTGTTCTACACACTTTTGCAGCTCCTCCTCTACTTTCATATTCAAGGATGTAGCTCCCTGAAATACTGTGGTGACTCAAAATGCCAGTTTCACAATTTTTATTGGGAAGAAAACACAGAGAAAGCATTTAGAGAGACTCAAGATGTAAGTGTATACATTGTTTATCAGATGCGCTTGTCTCTGCAAAGAATGAAAAATCAAAATCCTAAAACCCCTTGAAATCAAGTAACCCAGATTGTCCAAAGAGGAGCTCCAGGATACAAACTGTGCTGAGGAATCTGTACTTAGCATGCAAAGTTATTTGACATCTTTTTATAGTTAAATATATTTTTTTTGTCACCATTTAGAAAGAAAAGCAAGCTTTGCTCCTTTGCTATCTCCTGATTTTACATTTTTTCACAGACTTCGTAAATGTTTCCTGACATAGCACAGAATGCTGGAGACCTAAGTGAAAGAACACAAAGCTGAATTTCTGCACTTAATTGATTCACCTTAAAAATAATGGCCACTGGGGTGGGAGGCCAGCAGGCTCAGGGGATTAGCAAGGAATATGAAATATTTCCACTCTCAGTCAATGGTTCAAAACCAGTCCAAGCCAGCACATGCTGGAAAACCGTTTGATGACCTATGTGAAATGAGCTGGTGGTCTCAGTAAAACTCCTGCTAGGCACATGTCTGCASTACAGTAGATTTGTCTTGTTTGAGGCCTCTGAAAATAACCCAAAAGGAAATAATCACTGCCATGGAAGTGTAAGGTACATAAAGGGTTTTTTGGGGTGGCAAGGAACAAAACCAGCTGTTCAAATCTGAACACTGTAGGAGCCTGAATTGATGGAATTYTTGCAGTGGAGAAGTTACCTGTTGAGCTAGAAGTACACAAACACATCCAAACATATCTTGTATTATACATTAACTCTCACTGTAGGGAGATTCAAGGTTTTTGGCAGAAACAGAATTGRTTCAGTCACTATTGAGATAGATGCAACTCAGAGCAAAAGAAGGGAATTGTTYAGCAAGACAGCACCAAAGAACAGGGTCCAACAAGCACAGGGAGGAGGAAAATGCTGGAGCAATTTTAGCTAGATAGAACATAGGTCAGTGATTTAAAGTTCTCTCTCTTCATCAAGTCATTCCATTTTTATGCCAGATAAAAATGCTCTAAGCTCAGTGYTAAAACTCAACCCACAGATCTCTCCTACAGCACCAGGACTGATTTGGTCTGTCCCCCAACACCACATTGTGTTCTGCATTGGAAACCAGCACAGCACCTGCTGACCAGGAGTGCTTCCAGTCTCTGTGGTGTCTCACACCCATGCAGCTTCAGAGAGGGAACTTCTGATGGGTTTCTCAAGAGCAGGGAGTTGTGACATCATCTCACAGGTCAGCAGAAGAGCACAGGGAAGCCTGCTGAAATCAGGGCCCATCATTGCAGCCATGAACACACTCCTGCTYTGCTGTTGCCATGCAGAAAGAACAGGGTCAGGCAGTAGGTTTTTCTGTGTGTGGAGCATCCCCCAGGACAGRAATGAAGCCATTCTTAGGTTGCCAAGAAAGTTTCTCATTTTAAACAGTAAGGAACTTTTGCTCCACTGAAGTTCAAGTTCGTTGAGTTCATCAGACTCTAAATCTTGAGTCACCCACCCAACTGGAATGACTGAACATCAGGGACATCTGGCTCTTAAGTCTGAGCTTTACAACCAATATTATGATTTTACAGAGAGCTTTGTAATTCTAACATACTTGTCTTCAGTGTTTGCAACACTGCTAACACAAGATTTGGCTTGTGTTATCAATGAACCAATTTTTTCCCTGTAACTAAACAAAAAAATACTCCTCACACCTTCTGGACAGAAAGGTGTTGCCTTTAAAAGGGGTTTTGCCTGTTGCCTTTAAAAGAGGTTTCTCCCTCATGTATCAGGACAGGAAGCATGTGGAAGGGAAGATAATCTTCCACTACATCTGTGATCCCCGTTTTGTATTTCAATACATCAAAATCCTAAGGGATAAGTGACAGCTGCTGTCATTTAGTCACCCAGCTTTAAAAAGAGTATTTTCAACAGCGATAAARAAAGTTTGTTCCTGGTGTGCACATTACACTGATGAGGACCTCCCATTCCTTGCTCTTGGAGAACCACCTATCCCTGCAATTTTTTCACCTCCTTGATCACAGAAAGTATCTCCACAATAGGCTCTGCAGGACCAGCACAAGTTCTTATCCCTCCAGACATTGACAAAAAAATTCCTTTCCTTCCCTCACATCAGCTCTCCTGTTCTCTTTGCTCATCGTAATTCCACTTTGAATAGTTCATTTCCAACAACCATGGCTTTGAAGAGGCATACACCTCTTCCTCCACAGACCTTCTGCACTTCCAGAAAGCTCTCCAGGGTCAGGTTGCTTCTCTTCCTCTGAATTTCCATTTGTTCTTTACTTAGAAATCTCTTTCTAGCCTCAGGCTCCTTTGCAAGTTTCAACATTTTCAGGACCAGCAAAAACTTGACCAAACATACACCAGAAGACAAACCCATTGAGCATATGAGTTATGAGAGCCAAAGCTTTCAGCTTGCTTTTGGTTTTCCGGGAAACCACACATGGTGTACTCATAATGCAGATTAAAGGCTTGACAGTTACAGCATTTTTCCCTAAATTATCTTTCTGTTCTCATTTTTGGATCACATTGCAAAGAGAATCTTGGCCCAAAATAATAGCAGAGATAATACTAAAACTTATTTACTCTGTTTCAAGTGTGCAAAGGTCCATTAAAGTTAAATCTTTAGAGCAGTTTTTCCTCCAGTCAGTGGCTTCATATTAGTATTCAAAAATCAGAGGAAATAAATTGATTCTAAGGTTTCACATCAGCAGCACAAGTAGGATTAAGATTTCAAGCTGCTTAATATTCTTTTTAAGATAAAAAAAAAATCAGTCAGAAAAACTGATTGTAAATGCCCAGTATTTTGCCAGACATTTTTCCTCCCCATAAAAATAATTTTTTCCTCTGAGAACTGCTAAATTTTTGGGCCAAACAAGTCTCAAAAATAAAATAAGACTTGTTGTTTCATCTAAAAATAATCCTTAACTTCAGAAGTGCTAGGACACAGTCACTCAAGCAAGACTTCTAGGACCAATGCCTCTCAACATCACTTTTTTGAGACTTAGTCTTTCAGATGATTCTGACTTCTCCTCATATTCTTTAAGGTAGCTCAGCTAATAAAAAAATCTRAATTACACCCTGGGGTTGTGAGGGACTGCAGAGGGCAGTGGCCAAATTTTGAGAACGTCACTCAACACAATGGTTTTATTTCACTTAAAAAATTATGGTTAAGTTTCTTTCATTTCCCCCAAATTAAACTTTCAATAGGATTTTCTTGTTAAGAGTGAAATTCTTTTCACGGTCATCAGAATTTGGGGGATTGAGACAGAAGGAGGCCACTACAGGAATTAATATTTTTGAAGCACCTGTACTCCCTGTGGCATGTGCCCTTTACCAGAAAAAGCAAATTTCTAGATAAACACTGCTGCAAGTCAGGAAAACTACGCATAGTAGATGTTTTTTAATTTAATTTCACATTTAATACACAATGCATTTAAGGAAACATGAAGAGTACATTCGTTAGTTCTTTTCTACTAAGAAACCTGCCAAAAACTGCTGCAAAACAGTAGCCTTCTTCAGAAGAAAACCCCATTATTTTAGTTATTTTAACAATTTAGGCCTGAGATGAAGTTCACTGATGAGCCCTCACTTGCAAAACTCTGAAGAGAAAAATMATTTGTCCTTTTCCATTAAAGGCATGAACACCCTAAGAGTARTTAAATGGTGTTGCAGCAGTGAGCACCACAGAAGTGCCTATAAATAAACTCAACAAATACATTTTCCTGGGGCAGTTGCAGTGCAGGAGCAGATCACATGCTGCTCTCCTAACCAGGCTGTGCTGCAACGAGTGATCTCATGCAGATTCCACTCTGCATTCACCCCTGCAAGTCACTTGCAAGGTTAGAGGGATTTTCCTTGACTTAAACCCTCAGGATTTTTGATGTTGGTCCAGACACTATTTAGAACACAATTCCTGCGGCACCAAGGGCTGTGAGGTCTGGGTGCCCATCAGTCACCAGTGCTGAGCAGGCACAAAGAGCTTCCACCTGGGCAGAGTTCTGGCTTTGCACCTCATGCTGCAAACCACAGCTGAAGGGAATTCAGAGCAAACACGTTTGGCTCAGAATTGGAAACCAGAGGCCAAAATACAAGTAAAAAAAAAAACAAAAAAAACCCAACCAACCAAACCCCAACCAATTAACTTGAAACAACCCATCACAAAAAAATGTATGTATAAATCTGTAAATTCCCCTTGTTGCATTCTGACAAGGAGGTTTCTAGAWGCTGCTTTGCTCTCCAAATAGATAAATGTACTCTTCCAATACTTATTTCAATTCTATCACAGCTTACTAGTATTTTTCCCCACGGAGCAACTGAATTTCCATGTCCTCTCATGCAATGCACTGCCTTCCTGCAGGATTAAAGCCCACTGCATTTTAAACTAAATTGACTGGCACCATGTAAGTCACATTAAAACTACTCTCAGCTTGAAGAGTGGGGACTTCCCACAATGGCACTCTGCACAGAATAACTTCAACTCAAAAAGAAAGGCAAAAAAACCACCCGTCCACAAAGGCATCCTGCATCATCTGATTCATTGCAGTTAATGCATAGAAAAAAGACAAAGTATTTTTCATTATTCTTTTTGGTATGACTTCCAGGATCCAGTTTCTATATCCTGACCATTGCCATTTGCATGGCACTGCAAAGCCAAAACCATCACTACAGAAATAGTCACATCAYGCTACATGCAAGGTGGAAACAATTCCATACAAATTAAAATAACAAAGGAAAATGCCACTCAGTAAGGAACCCTTTCTTCCCAATGAAAGGTGGGTGTATTGAGATTTCAAAAAACTTCTTCATATTTAAATTTGTACACTTTTGGTTATTTAAAGCTGTTATGTCAATAACATATACATCATTCCAGCACCATCCTAAAAACAATGTCTTTCAAATACCCACAGCCTCAATTGCAGCAAGGCTCTGAACATTTAAAATTTCCATTTTCACTGCATCTGCAGCACTATTYTAATTAGCAGGTAGACCACCATTACCTTATCTCTGTTATTCATACTTTAAATATTAAAACTGAAAGAATAAATTTTCTCTTGCATTCTCATGGTATTTGTTTCGCTTCTGCCCTTCCTCTGGTTTGGACAATTCCAAGAGCKGAGTTTTATTTTGTTTCCCAGGTCTGTTTCACTTTAGGGCCATATTAATTTTTATCAGTGTTTCCAGTGAAAGGAATTCAAGAACTATTTCTACAGAGTGGGCCACATTCCATTAAAGCCAGTAGAGAGAGACTCACACAAAACTTGGAGGGGACCCATCAGATCCTTTAATATCCTGTTTTCCTTTTGTTTAACCTACAATTGTTCTGGAATCCAAATATGTCAGTTAAAATGATAAATTAGCATGAATATTAGAAATGGACTTCTCCCAAAACTTTGTATTTGAATACTCAAATACCGTGGGGGACATCAGATCTCAGCYTCAATTATGAAATTCATTTTCCCACCAACACTACAATCAACTGAATTGAATTCCCCAAGGTCAGACATTAGGCTTGGGCTCCATATTTAATTACAGATATGCCATACAGAAGTACAGCTGCTTAATTTGGCACAGAATACAACTGACAGGCACATCATATCAGCAGTTAAATACTCTGCAGCTCTCACATACCTTTGAGGGTTGAATTAAAATACAAATTAAGAGAGGGAGGTATTTTGAGGGAGCAGCTTCAGAGTACTTGCAGAATTCTTGAGACTAGGCAGTTGTGTGGGCCAAAGATGACCCTTGTCACTTCTCATGCTGTTGATAATCATCTCCAGCTTGCCAAATTAACAATTAGCAGAAACATGGCCCTTGCAAAATAGCTCCCAAGCCTGTATTTTAGGCAGATGAKCCAGAAGCTACATTGTTTTGCATCTCTAGAAGAGAACATTTGATTGAGTACACAGTCTAGATTCTCAGATAAAAAAGAAATATCAGACATTTGTAGGTGCCATTTCTACTCTTTGCCTTAAGGGTTTTTTTTCCCCAGGCATTTATTTTTCTTCAGTAATTCTTTGGCATCATTGACATCAACCAGAGATTATAGTGAAGTGTGACTACTAGGTTTTAAAGGATCATTCTTGTGACCTTTAACAAAACTACTTGGCCTCATTTACACGATCACATGTGGCTAACATCAAAAAAATGTAGGGTTAGTTCTTTAGAGCTTATTCATATGACAATTAATAAATTGTAGAAATGCTAAGAATATCCCATTTAGTGCAAAGTTATTCATTTTGGAGGGGGGGAAAGCCAAACAAGCATCCTGGCTTCCCTAGGTAGTCAGGGTACCAAGTAACTCAGTTGCTATTATGGCCAGAGCCTGCACACCTCCCCCTGAAAGAGCTCATGCAGGCTCTGCCAACCCTGTACCAGTTTCTTTTGGGCCATTATGGCAACCCAGCCATGGAGAGACACCAACAGGTAAAAAAACATCCTTAAGGGACAGGAATTCCCATCCAAAACCCCACCAGTTTCTCACGTTCACAGCAAAACCAAGTCAGAATTGTCAGTGACTGGTATCTCTGCTTTGGGAGGGATGAGCTCTTGTTCTCATACTGATTTTCTGTGCTTGCTCTGGGTGACTTGGTGGCACGTGTGACAAAATGCCACCCCTGGTAGATCTGTGGATGGACATTCAGTCTGCTCCTGATGCTGGCAGCCACATCCCCAGCAGGCACCTACTGGGGATCCTCCATTCTGGAAGGAGCCACCCTGCAAGGTACAGACACCTCACTTGTAGCCATGGATCTTTCATGAGGAATGAACACCAGGACATTACTCCTAAGGATAACAAAAACACCCCAGGAAGCCTCCAATAATGCCTCAGGGTCACCCTTGGAAGAACTCCAAATTTGCAAAAAATTCCCATCAGCTTCAGTAGCCTCTTATGACATTATTCAAAGCATGTATTACACTTGCTGATGATCTCATATCATGCATGTGTTTCCTGTGCTTTAGCTAATGAGGAATTAGAGTATTTCAGGCTGGAAGGCACCCACAAGGATTATCAAGTTCAGCYCTCCAGTGAATGGCCCATGTGGGGATCAAATCCTTGACCTTGGAATTCATTCTCATCACCATGCTCTAATCAGCTGAGCTAACCTCAGAATGCAMAATTTTGTGTATTATACTTGTTTTGATTCCACCAATAGACTGAAATCAGAGAATACCAGGTCCAGAAAGTCTMTTGGTTAAAGCACTCACATTTTCTGGAAGTTATCACCCAAACTGCTCAACCCCAGACATTTAMCATCTCCACAAAGCCCTGCATTTAACATTCTAAGAAGACACACTTGGTACCTGGCTTTTGTGCCACACACCTCACCAGCAGTGCCCCAGMATTTGAAAGAACCAGTCCTCTCAGTTGTCACAGGAGCTCATATGTGCCATGGCAAAAGAAAACGTGGTTTTCAACAAATCATTGTCAGACTCCATAAAAATCTGTGTCTGAAGGGTTACATCCAAACCTCCTGGACATCAGGTACCAGAACCATCTCTTCCCCTGCTGGCACACAAGAATATCCCAGTGACTGTTGTTCTGCAAGGACAGACTGTGTTATCCTCAGTGTGGGACTATTAAAGGCAGCTGCAGGAAAAKGTTGATTTTTTTGCAGCATGGTCATTTCAGCACAGAATTAACACTCAATGCAGTTTTTTTCCATTTTAGTTTCTCAGGGAAAAAAATAAAAGAAGGAGTAAGGCTTATGACAAAGGAAGAGCTAGAGAGGCCTTACAGGAAAGATTATAAACAAGGAAGGGACCATTTTTTATGGGTGCACACTTCAATAAATCCAAATAAATGTTAATGCCTTGCCCATCATCTTTTTAACCATAACAAGTTACCTGAAATGGTCTGACAAAACTGAATAATGGCATAAAGTTCTGTAATCAATAAATATATGCAAGAATAAAGACTATTCTTGATGAAAACCATGCTAGCATTTCATTTCCACCTCTCACTTGATTAATACAAAATACAATGCCACAGGAAAGCTACCTATACACAAATCTGATTACTACATACCACAAGGTAATGAGCTGGGTGGATRACATTTTCTGAGCATAATCTTTTACTCCATAAAGCCCTAAACACTATCCTGCAAGGGACAACTTCAACGAAACTTAATTTTCATTCAAATAGTATATATAAGTAAATAGTATAAATAAGAAAAAATAAAATAGTATAAATAAAAAACTCTGAAAGACCTGTGGCCTAAAAAAAAAAATCTGCATCTCAAAGTACAAGCACAGTGGAAGCAGAATGAAAGGTTGGCAGATCAATCATCTGCAAAAGGGAACTTTCCCATGTGTCCAATGTGTTATGCCTTGAATTTTATTATTGAACACTGAAAAGATTTGGCTTGCTCTCCATCAGCATTTGGAAAGTCCCAAGTTATCTCCCTGATAAAATGATTGCATTTTCATGGCACCAATAAATTAAAATTAATATATAGCAGGGAACAARCGTTAAGAGTATTCCTAATTTCATACAGTCATCTGGATATGAAGTCATGACACCAAGTAATTTTTTACAAGTACTGTGAGGATAACCAGGAGGCTCTATTAACTTTACCACACAGTCTCATTACAGCTTTTAAAGTACTCAGCAGAATAAAATGATAGTCACCATGAGCCCTCCAGATCCATGGGACCTTGAACAGTGAGCGTGCAAACTATCACTGCCTGCACAAAAAAGAAAGCTAAGGGGATGGAATAAGGAAGGAAAAGCCTTTTGCAACTTGGAAGCTATTTACAATATGATGATGCATCTCCAGCTCAGAAAACAGACAGCATAACATGGCTAATAATTTCAAAGTAGCATTCAGTCAAAAACCAACTAAACTAACTCAACTTTGAACGAGTTTCTCTWATAGATACAAACCCACATATGCCTTATAAATGCAAAACAACATGGAGGTTTCAACTGGAGCCAAACTAAACTTCAGTTCRTGGAAAACAAGGCTCAGGTTTGCCTGGAAACATACATAATTTATGCTGTAAAAGAGGGGGATACAAGAGGACAGAGGAAGGGCTTTTCATTAAGGGGACAGCACAAGTTCAGAGCTAACTGGAACAAGGTTTCTGTGCAAATGGGGRGTTAGGGAACTTCTGGGCCATCTAAGCATTCAGTTCTGATTAAAGGCAAGGTATAACTTCAGGAAGCAGCTATGTGGAAGTTTTGTACCACCTGCAAAGTTTCCTTGAAAAGTGAAATTCTACAGCAAAACTGTGAACAGGGAAGTTCAACCTTAGCTCTCCTCCCACAGCTGYGATAAGCTGATTTCATGCTACGTGTCTGCCACTATTCCAAAGTAGAGGGAAATCCTAATTSCATGGCTATCACTTGGCCCATAAATCAATAGTTTGAATTCTCTGGATGCATTAAAGAATGCACACTGCTGAACCCGCACCGCTACTCGGGTCAAAGGAAAAAAAAATCAACTACACACAGATGTCAGAGTAAATCCCAGTGAAATATGGCAGGCCTTCTGCACACTTTATGTCTTCCATCAGCTTTCTGCTTTCACTTGACAACACAGAGGAATTTTTGGGAAGCAGAGATCAGATATCTTAATCTAGCTGAGATTTCAAACCTTTGCAGCAGGGACTGTCTAATGCAATACATAAGGAGATTGGCATAAAAGCTGAAAGTCCATCAGCATAAATCCTACCCCTCCAAGTAAAAATTATGTCATCACCATCATGAAATAGAGATAAACTCCCTAAAATGAACTACTCCATCTTGAGCTGCTGTTGGATTCTCAGTCTTCCTGGAGTGTCCATCCAGGCTGTAAATTCCTCAAAGCAGGAAATATTTTATCTTCAGTAGTAAGATRAGACCGCCAAGCACAAGGTCTGTGTTAAGTAACACACACACTGAGCACAGTCAGAGCACACACACCCCCCTGCACCATATCTAAATAGATATGCTATTAAAAAATAGCCTATTTTGAGCAGAAAGCAGGAAAGTTTTATTATTTTCTATGCAACTTCCAAGCAGTGTTTCCAGCAGGACTTCCAAGTCATTGGATTGTTCCCAGAATTCCTGGGAAACCCTTTCCCTTCCTGCAGCAGGCCAGAAAGCACTTCAGCATAAGCATGGATTCCTCACAAAAATAAGCAGACAGGAATGGAGTACAAGAAAAAAAATAAGAATAAAGTTCAGAAGACTGTGTTTTTCCAAAGGCTCCACAGAAACCCTTTTGCAGAATCAATACTTGAAGCACAGATGCAGTGAGTGGAGCTTTAGATTAACTACTTGATCAGCTGCAGGAGATTCAGATGGGATTTGGGGAATTTTCAGTTTGTCATGGGCAGGAGAGTCCAAGAGGAGTGCCAACAAAGACTGAAACTCTCTTATGTCACATTCTAACAGTATTGGCTCCCTTATCACCACTTAAAAACAGGTCTCAGAGAAAACCTTCTGGATCTCTCCACACCTCACCTCAGACTAGGAGAGCAAGCCTGGGAAAAGCTGTGTCAGTGAGAGCAAAGAGCTCCAGGTCTCTCCCARATCACAGCAAGACCAGGAAAGATTTTACCAGATCACATCCCCACAGGAGATGCCTCATTTCTGCYATTATTAACTGCTCAGGAGGAATAGGAAGCCTTGTGAGAAACCCTGGACCTCCCTTAAGTTGGTTTGGGGGTGAACCCAAGGCTTTTGAGGTGCATCAGGGTCATAAATACCTCCAGCAGCTGTTTTGAACCCAGCTCCCAGAGCCCCTGGCTCCATGCACAGAAGCTGAGCATCCTGGTGCTGTGCCATGGAAGTGTCCACAGCTCCCAGACACAGAGCAGGCTGAGGGCAGCCCTCATCTGCTGCTCTGGCCAAATATAGAAAACTTGCASATTACACCCCAGGTTGCTGAGGTGGCAGGGAGCAGAAGAGGRGAGGGAAAGGCATTTCTAGGAAAACTCAGGCATACAGTGGCTGTAAYAGGAGCTCCAGTGACTTTTATCACAGTTCTGGTGGGTCAGAGCTTCCCTGCAAATCAAAGCATCTATGCTTGGCTGCCTTTTRGAATTTGCATTTGTTGTTGTCACAGAGCAAACCACAAGGCTGCAGATAAAAATCTGCCTATCAGGTCATCAGGACCAAACAAAATTTTTSATTTGTGTTCCTCAGGTCCCATGCAGAGATCCTCAATTTGCACATGCCCAGGCTGTTTTGCATGCCCAGTCTGTCCCGATTTGTGAGATCTTGTGCCTGGAGTGCACCGTGGTGCACACACTGCTCACAGCACTGCACAGGACGTTATCCAGCAGTGATTCCTTCCGAGTTCCCTGTCAGGCCACTGCCCAACATCAAATCTCAGTTTGTTTTCCCCTCTCTTATCATAAATCACTCTTGAAGTGACTGCCAAACAAATGAAAAAAGAACCCAAAAAAACATGCAGGAGCACTCACCAAGGAAGCTAAACAAATCCTCGTTGTAGTTAAACTAAAGGACCCACCCAAAACAGTTAGCAATTCCCCCAGGCAGGGCTGCTCTTCCCATGCAAAGCATCTCTCAACCAAGGATTCCTTTAGATAGGGCATCCCCAAATAATTTACYCGTCTCAAAAAGAGTAAAGTTCCTAGGCTCTTGAACTGCTGTTATTTCACAACACTTGCAATCATTTAAACAACTCTTCATGGCCCTGACACTAAATGTACTCTCTCAGCCTTTCTTTCCCAGTTCAGCTTTTCCTGCTCTTGTATTTTCCAGAAAGAAGCCTCTGGAATCTGCTCCTGTGCTGGCCTGGCATGAAAGTGAAGCTCTCCTTTTAAGCCTTGCCTTTGGCCTAAACACTCAGTTCTAATAATATTTGAATGGCATCATTTGATCAACACCAGTGTAATGCTCATGGCTTACAAAGACTRCATCAGAACAGCTCCTCATGGCCCTCTAGCTCAGCTACCAAAAAAAAATTAAAATTTTTTTAAAAACCTAAATTTTTTTTAAAAATTAAAAAAATTAAATTAAAAAAATCAAACCTCTCAAAAATGTAAAATCATATTTGTGCATATATACACAAGTCTTCTAACAGTTAAAGTAAAATTACTTTCCAAGCTCAAAGCTGAACACAGATGGCAAATGTAGCACTGAGCATCTGAGGGTGCTTTGGTAGCCCAGCTGCAGCTGCTTACAAACACTGGTTTGGGATCCCCACCCACCCCTGCATGTTGAAAATTCTCCCAGCTAAATCTCCTGAAGTTCTCATCAGTCCTTTTCCTGCTCCTTCCTGGTAACATTGAGAGTTTGTTTTCTTTCAGGACAGACATTCCCTGCTGTGCTTTTCCTGGTTTCAGACTATTTTTAATATTTCTTTTAAGTTGCTATGGCAACAGGGAATAACAGATGGTAAGAGTTAAAATTATGCCACAGGAGACATTTATCATCATAGCTCTGTATAATGTGAGCTCTTTTCCTCTGAATTTTTCCCCAAGCTGGACACTCCCCTCATTATTTTGTGATGGCTACACTAATGAATGTATTTGCCTAATGAAGAGCTCAAACCTCTCAAATTTACCAGCCCATGTTTGATGGGCTATGGKAATTGCATTAATGAGAAAGTGGCCATGTTTATTTCTTGCCATTTCCTACTGAAAGAGCCAGGCTTCTGATACCAGATTTCATGCTTTCCTCTGYCCACAAATAAATCACATTCATTTCTGAGGTGCCAAGTTTACMAAAAAAAATTATTTAATAGCTTTAAGGTAATTAAAATCCAGAATGGGTTACATAAGATCTATAGGAGCAATTTATGCAAATCTGGTCCTTTAGGAGGATCACGTTCATCCCCAGTAATCTACTCACTCTGGGAAGGAAAACAAAAATATAAGCACAGCTTCCASTAACTTAGAAAAAGTTGTATGCACCTGTGAGACCTGAAGCTGAAAGATGGGGAGTACTGAACTTGGGGTCCACACCTCAATCAATATTGATTTCAGGAAGTATTTGCAAATATTATTCCATCTTTCACTAAGCTTGGGCCAGCTGAACCAGTTTTACCTGCCACCCAAGGTAGGGATGCTTGGTTACCAATGAAACTAATATCTTCTCCTTGAAAGCTTAAAAATCTCATTCTAATGGCAAGTACTCAGAAATCATCAATTTTTAGAGACAAAACACCCTTACAAAAACGTGAAATGATTTCTTGGAGCCAATCATGAGCAAGACCATGAGAGCTCAGCCATACCAGTCTCCCTGGGAATCTCCATCACATCCCAGCGAGCAGCCCCAGTGGGGATCTGCGGGGCTCCATTTCAGGTCTGGAGCTCTTTAATGGGAGGCTGGGCACGAGTGAGCAGTGCCCTGCAGCCAGGAGGGCCAGCCCTGTGCTGGGGACGTCAGGAACAGCATCAGGCAGGCAGGGGAGGGATTGTCCYGCTCTGCTCTGGGCTGGGGCAGCCTCACCTTGAGTATTGTGTGCAGTTTGGGGTGCCACAAGGTGAGAGAGATATTGGACCWTTAGAGAGCATCCAGAGGAGGGAAACAAAGGGGGTGAAGTGTCTGGATGGGAAGCCATGCAAGGAACAGCTGAGGTAATTTGGTCTGTTCAGCCCAGAGAGGAGGAAATTGAGGGGAGACCTCGCTGCAGTTACAACTTGCTCAGGATGGGCAGGCCCTGATCTCATAAATCAGAGGCAGGACTCAAGGAAACCCCACAAAGCTGTGGCAGGGCAAGTTTAGGTGGGATATTGGGGAAAGGCTCCTCCCCCAAGGTGCAGTCAGGCACCAGAAAAGGCTCCCCAGGAGAATGGCACTGGCATCAAGGCTGGCAGTGCMAAAAGCATTTGGGCAATGCCCTCAAGCAGCACGTGGTGACATTCCTGGGGTTGAACTGTACAGGACCACTTGAACTTTCACAATGCCTGTGGGTCCCTTTGAACTCAGGATATTGTGTAACCCCCCTAAAGAGACCAAGGTGATATCCAGCAGAGYTCCTTGGGTCTCCCCAGTTTGCTCAGTTACTGTGGCTCTACGCACACACAAAGCACAGACCAAATTCTCCCTTTGGGACCTGGCAGTTTATGCAATGCAGCAGTTTCAGGATAAGTGGGGAGCATTTGGTTCATACTATCTCAAGTACCAGATAGCTCCAACTGTGTTTGKTCTCCTAAGCATACAGCAGTCACAGAACATCAAACAAATTCCACAGGATCAGCAACCTTAAAGGTATCTTGACAGATTTACAATGCTCAGAGTTGCCAGGCAATGCTAACAAAAAAATACCCATACACATAGAATCATAGATTGGTTTAGGTTGAAAAGAACCTTAAAAATCCTTTMATACCACCCCCTGCCATGGGCAGGGACACCTTYCACCMGACCAGGCTGCTCAGTGCTCCATCCAGCCTGGCCTTGAGCACCTCCAGAGATGGGGCACCCACAGCTTCTCTGGACAATGTATTTCCACGTCTCAACTGAAGAGTTTCTTCTTGAGATCCAATCCAAACCKACCCTCTTTCAGTTTAAGACCATTCCCCCTTGTCCTAGCACTGCATGGCCTGGTAAAAAGCTCCTCTCCAGCTTTGTTGCAGGCCYCCTTCAGTTGTAAATCCTGAACCCTGTGGAACAGCACCCATCTCTGCTCTCCACTTGCTCACCAAACCATCAACCACAACTCTGAGTGTGACCATCCAGGCAAYTCCTTACTCACTGAGCAGTCCATCCACCAAACCCACGCCTCATGCAGCCACAGCTCCGAACAAGATTGTGGAAATAAACACTAAATAACTGTGAGCATTGTCTCCAATAAACTCATTTGGACTMTAAGAGTGGCAAAGAACTTGAGGCTAGAAATCTCAGTAGAGCTCTGCTCTCCAAAATGTTCAAGTTGCTATAAAGTAATGGTTTACAGTTCCCAAGCTAAAATGACACCCAAAATAAATATCAAATGCAGATTAAATGCTTGATAATGATGCTAAAATCCAGAATATGGGGATCAGTCCAGACTTGGATTATAATATGTACTGGTTTTCTTCAAGTTGTTTGGATTTTAAATTTTTCAGAAAAGCTAGTCCTGACAAAGCTGGGAACAAATGATCTGGAACAGCAGAATTGCTATTCAAAGGCAATAGATATAGAACTAAAAAAAATTAAATCTCACACCTACAAAAAGGTAGCATGTCACAAATAATCTGATTTCCAAAACACACAACCATGGGCAATGCCCAAACTACCTGCTGGAACCAACCAGGGGACTGAGAGAAGAAAGAGGCATGGGATCATAAGAAAAGGTAGTTTTAATAAAGATGTGCTGCAAAACCTTTATTGCTGCAGATCCACAAAACAAACAAACAAAAAAAGCATCATTTGAATTCCAAATTAAATATTTGGTGCCTAAGCTCAGTAAAGCAGCTTATTTGTGCAGTTAAAGCCATTGATGAAAATAATTGCCAGTTAAAAGCCTAAAGCACTCATCAAAATAGAACTTGAGGACTCCTCTGTGTCAAGAGCAAACAGCTTGAAAGGAGTGACCAAAAAGAGGAAGGAAGTTTTCACATGGAGGAATTCCCCCCTTGCTTGGTTTAGGGGCAGTCCTGCTGTACAACACTGCAGGGGTTTCAGAATGTCACAGCAACTGGGGTGTGACCATAAATGCCTTCAGAGGATCTCCCCAAGATTAATTCAATCCTTGCCAAAGGGTCCCTATTTCTGTGGTTCCTCATCTTGTGTGCCAACTTGCATGTGCCCAAAGCCCATGCAAGGCTCCATGAAATCAAAGGAGGTAAATCAGATACTTGCCCTTACACTCAACAAAACATTCACCACCATTAATTCATATGCCTACATTCTSTTCTGGACTTCTGTGAGCAGTTTCCCGATTTCCAATTCTCCAACAAAATTACAAGGAACTAACTGTGGCAAAACCACAGAAAAATGCTGGGGAGAAGTTATTATCATATTCTTTTTGTGTGTGTGTGTGTCTATTCAGTCATTGCCTCAATCTGGGTATTTAGGCATGGTAAAAGTAGCATGAAGTAATCCCTCTACTGAGTGATTTAATTGGGGGTTTAAAAAAGCCTTTCATTCTGAATAAAATCAGAAATATGAGATACTGGACTGATTTTAAAACACAATGATTTAAACCATACATGGTCTCCCTCTGTGATTTGTATTTACATCGAAGTTTCATTCATGCATCTTTCCTAACCTTCCTTGTCACTGAGAATCTCAAAGGGCACAGAACAAGCGTTCCCACTTGAGACATTTTAAAAAACTAAAATTAATWCTTAGGCAAACTTCAGCCTCTCTTGCCATACACCTATGASACTGGAAAAGGTCACTATGGAGTTYACCAGCCCTGAGCAGACAAAGAGAAAAAAATGCCAATTTTGGCATTCCGTATCCTAACAAGCAACTTAAAGGATTTGGGTTTTCCTCTGGCTGGTTGCCATGCATTCCTTGAGAATCAAGAAACCATCCCAAGCCACTCCTTCCATGTAAGGGGAGTAGAAGGAAACTCTTCCTAGGATCTGCTCTCCCTGCAATGAGCCAGCTGAGCAGGAGTGATATTTTTCACAAGTTTCCCCCAAGCCAGGTGGTCCATGGGAGCCCAAGCACAGCAGGCAGCCCTGGCAGAGGACACAACAGGAGCGTGGTGCCCTCTGCTAATCCCCAGCAGCAATTAACAGCGTGGCACTGCTAATTGCTCTGCAGGTGTAACGTGCCACAAGAGCTGCAGCAAGCTGAGAAACGGTCTCACCCTCAGCAGGGAGGAGACAGAGCTCATTCATCTACAGACTAAAACCCAGGTAATTAATCCTGCTGATCCATCAGCAGCACAGTCAGCTCAGCAGAGAAACACTAAACCCTGCACGCTGTGCTTATCCCAAACTTGCAGAGACAAGCAAAACATCCTCTCAGCATTTAGCTGCTGAAAGTCAGGAGCTTGGGAGGAGATGGCACAGCTTCTTTTGCCCTTCCAAAACMGAGAATCTTAGTAACTGCTCTGCAAACACAATGAAAGTGGCCAARGACACTGGTCCTAGCTGTGTCTGCTGAGTTATAAATAGAGCACACTGCACATGCTCTCATTGCTTAGGATCTCCTCCAAAGAAAGGCAGGCTGACTGAAAATCACTCATTTGTGATGGGTTTTCACATCCAAAGGCTTCAGGAAACCCCTGTTTTGGAAGTTCCTTGCTATTAAAGCAGAACAAGCTCTTCCAAGTCGATTTCCCCCAAATTCTTGGCAGATGCAACCAGAATCCGTTTGTGCCCAGTGCAGCTGGTAACACATTTGTTCCCACTGATATCATGGAAAGGCAAGGGAGAAATTAAAACATGGCAAAGCCACACTGGCACCACACTTCATTCAGAGATGACAGCMCCTTGGTAGCTGAAAACACAGTTACTATACTGAGACATGTTTTAAAATAATTTCGGAAGGGAGAGCTACAAAAATTGATGCTTTGGGAAAACAAGCAATCAGCTATAAGCTAACCATGGACTACATTTTGCYTAAATTAGCTTCCTTGTTAGGCTATTTCAGCAAAGAAGAATGTTGTAATTGACTCATTTCTAAGGTTCAGAGGCCCTGTAGTTGTGTACATAATTAGTTTATCATTAAAAATTACTTTTCCTTGGTTTGTACAGCCACAGCAGTGGTTTCACTCAGCGTTATCACAAGCTGTCAAGTGCAGATGGTACCATGGAGTCAGACTACCCTGCCTTGAAGGTGYTATAATCTTATTTACTGCACAGCATTTCCCTTGTTTAAGAACATACTTGACACAATTTGTATCCTGAAAATGCCTCTTACTACTCTGCACCTAAGAGTGTGACCAGCATCATATCAGAATTGCCACAATTACTGAGAACTTGGAGTAAGAAAATATTTTCTCTCATTTAGCAAYACCTGCCCAAAAAGAAGCTGCTGAACTACCCCCCAAGTTGTGCAAACCAACTGCCTGTTTCTAAAGCAGAAGAGGCAAGCAGTCTCCATAGCCACACTTGGAGCTAAGGRAAGAGCCTGGTAAATTAAAGGGGTTTTTAACACAAGCAGTTGGTTACAKTTGGAATTAATCATCTCACTAAAATGCTAAATTGTTAGGTCAACTCCATCTAGCAACATGACCATGGCGAAATAGAATCACTGACACCGAGATAGGGATTGAGAAAACCTCTTTGCAAAAGCATCAAAAGCCAGCAAAGTACACGGTTTGGAAATTGGTGAAATTGCATATTTCACTATTTTCAAGTTTCCCGCCCTTACAAGACTTGACTGTATACCRAATACAACTACCAATTAATTTGCTGCATGTGTTTACTTGTGTTATCTTAAACATGCAGTAGCTGGGTTTGCATTTACTTGTCATTTTTCTGGGAAAACACATGGAATGGTGAGCAAAGAAAAAAAGAGTTTATCCCTCTAGGCTTGACAAGAGACCAAAGAGACTCCTCTGTAGAGTCACAATATCAACTTCAGCGCTCACACTGAAGAAATAGAAATTCCTGAAGGAAGCAGCAATAAACAAAGTGGTGTCCAAGGATGGGGAAGGAAGATGGCTTTGCAGCAGCTGCTGCTCAGTCCAAAGGAGTTTTTCAGCAGCTGCCAGCTGCAATTTTCCCTGGATGCTTCTGCTGCTGTCCATTCAGAGGTGTAACAGACTAGCAGACCACTGGCTTGGCCCATAATGACAATTCTCCCACTCCAGTGGAGGCAAAATCATCACAAAAGAAAAAGCACTACTGAAGGCCACTATGGGTTACAGCCCACATCCTTCAGCTTCACTTCCCAGCAGCACAAAATCTTCTTCAGCCCCCACTCCTAGCAAATTCATTTCTCCTCACCCTGGGAACAAACATTTCAGCACTTTCATCTCCTGATAAAGGCCACCAAGCAGCCAAGGCACRGATTCCAGTGGAGCAGCACAGGCTGAGGGACCACAGGTGACCATTCAGCTGCTGGCACAAACCAAACTCACATCAAGCCCATGCTGCAAATATTGCCTGCATTTGTCTTATACACAAATGCTGGTTTTCTCTTGGAATTGTTTAAAMATAAATAAATGAAGTGATAATGAAGCTGGCCAAAGTTGGAAGTTTAATCAAATTTAACCCACATGCTTGCAGGATGGTGGAGAAGGAGAGGGATTGATGTCAGCTGAGCATCCTCCTCAGGGCATCAGGAATGGAATTKAGCAAAAATAATTTCAGAAAGAACGCTTACAAGCCAGCTTTGGGTATTCTGAAGACAAACTCCCACAAAGTTAGCACTCAGATCTGCAAACCTTCACTGTGATGAGAAGTGAGACTTTTTGCTCACCGCCCCCCTCCAGCAGCCACTAACTCTGGTGGGAGCCCCAGGGCTGAGCCAGCAACAGCCAAAACTCCACTGGGAACCCCCAGATCTGCAGGTCCTGGCCCACCCCACCAACAYCCCACAAAGATCTAGGCCACCTCTTCCAACATGGTCATTTAAAACAGGTTATTCCCTCTGCTACCTAAGGATTTAAAGCCAGTTTATGCAGATTATGTCTTCCTCCAGGCAACATGAACATTCATCTTACCTGAAGGATGTAATAAAGAGGAATGATCTCTTGTGCTGTAACCATTTCACATGCCCAGCTTGAAGATTAAAAGGATTAAAAGTTCTTATTCCCTATCCACATGGACACCACGTGTGTAAGGAAATGCTTTAATTGAATTCATGGAGCTACAATGTGAGCCATAATTTAAATAATAGAAAAATGAGGTATTGAATTTCCAAGGATATTTTGTAATTGGAATGAGAGCAGCTGCCAAAAGACAAAAAAGCTTGAGGGCAAACAGAGTCTATGGGTTTGGGCAGCAGCAGGTAAGCAGAACACTGAATCTGAGATTGATTACATGGGTTTGTCTGGTCTGAAAAGAAAGAGACTGAAGAATTAGCAAAGTCCTCTGAAATAAAACTCACATGTAAAAAAAACCAGCAGCATCTGAGCACACTCACTGGAACCAGCAGTGTCCTATTCCTGTGAGGACACATTCTCCTGTAGAGAAGGAGAAACAGGAACACTGGGTTTTTAGCAGGTTTCACAGAAGTTACAGTTGGTTCAGGTAGAATTACTTATTATTTGATTAGCCCTTGCCTAATTTCTGCTAATTCTTAGGTGAAGATCCAGTGTGTGCTTAGAAAAAAAAAGTCATCATCTAAAATACAAACAGCTGAAATTCACCAATTCCTGTGCTATTTCATTCCCAGTGTAAATGAACCTTCAAGTCAGGATTCCCACAATTTGCACTGCCATTAAAAATAAAATTTAAAAATCACCTTACTGCCKGATCTGGGCAAGCATCCTGGCCATCTGAGGGTTCTAAGTTTTCTCTTTAAATGAAACCAGAATCTCAGCACTAAAAAATGGGGACCTGGTAATGCTTTCAGGACAGGGGCAGCAAGAGTGCAGAAAGTACCACGGCATAAACACTGGAGAAACATTTACCAGACCATCAGATGTACACTATGCTAAACAAAAAAYTGAAATACTCTTTACTGTCCAAAGCCAGAGCTCACAATTTAGCCAATAAAATGCAGAGGTATCAGACCTAACCCATCTCCCAGCTCTGCAGCAGCCACTGCTTCCTCAGTAAGAACATAAATACATGTCTGAAATAAAAAAGTCTGAATGAAACTCTCAAACCCAATTCCCACAGGCTGCCCTAACATTGACTATAAATATTTTAACAGGTCCATTGTTCTAGCTTAAAAACAGAAGGACTAATAACATTTTACTTCAAGTTTTTCAATAATTGGCAATATTTTAGAGCACCTGGAGACAAAAGCTCATGGGAGAATTACAGATTTCRTTGGAAATGATGGTCATACTACTGCAGAGGGGAAAAAATTGATACCTTGATATTTTTCTAAGTCTCATTAACTTAAACCAAGTACAGAATTTGGGAGGAGTCTGACTCATGACACTGGAATGCTCAGTGTTGTCAATATTGAGTAAACCCACTGTCACACCTTTCTACATCTCAGTCTGGACAACAGAATTGAGCACAGATCTGGATTTGGAACCCAGAAATCCATCAAAAATCAAATTTAATCATGTCAACCATGCAGTTATGAACCACCCCCRATGGACAATGAAATCACCTTTATAAGCAAGCAACTACTGCAAAACCAATTATAAATAGCACAAAGGACCCAATTGTTTTAATTTCAAATTAACCAGGCTTGCTTCAAAGTCCAAACCATTGCCAAAATAAACCAGAAGACCTATGGTTACATCATAACACAAAAGGCAACATAAGAATCCCCTTCCTGAGGCAATGATGGCATCCAATCAATTTAAGTTCACATTATTAGCTGTGTAGCAATAGGAGAAGCAAAGTATTGGGGCATTAAATAGTTCTTTACACAGCTTTGAAAATCCCCCACAGGGTCAGATGCCTCAAGTCCTACCTCACAACTGAGGGCCASAGCAGAATATGTGAGGGCACATATTTCTTATCTAGGCACACAGATCTGTAAACCCTCATTTTAAACAAATCTGTTTCTTCTGAAACCCATTTCAGACCTCTCCCCCTTGATTTTCCAGCAGTGGGCTCCAACTGCTGCCAGATCTGTGTTTATGTAAATGGGGAGAAATTCCATCTCCCGTTTAGCCAATGCCACAAAAATGACCCTCTTAATTAGCTTCAGGTTCCTTTCCAGGAAGTTTACTAGGGGTCATAAGAGCACTAAAGCCACAGAAGAAGAAAAAGTGGAGGAGCAGCTTGGTCCTTGAACCCAGAACTCCGCGTGAACCAGCTCAGCCTTCCTGCACTGCCCTCCTCCAAAGGGCCTGTCCGGGGCCACAAAGATGAGATGGCAGCAACTCCTCTCACTGAGCTCTTAAAGCCCTCTTCTTGCAACCCTTCTTGGAAGAACTYCATCCCAAACCTCCCCTTTTTTCTCCTAACACCCTTGCAACTGCAGTTATGATGATTTCTGCAGGTCCATCCCAAGAGCAGGACTGCAGCACAGGTTATCTGGCGCTGCTTGACCTTTTCCAGGTAGCTGAGAGCACACATGCAGTTTAAAACCAGACATATTCTTGCCTTTCACTCAGCCAGTAGCTGAGGGACACACAAAGGCAGGGGTGCAGCTATTCTGTGGGGGAGAAGGAAATGGGGAACAGCTTCAAAACACCCTAATCATTGAATTATAGGGGAAGGGGACAAAAATACAATCAGGCTTTGCTGACTCTATCATCACCAGGTTAATTCCAAGCTATTCATTTTCCTCTTACCTTTGTGAAGCACTTGAACACAAAATTTCCCAAATGCTGAAGACAAAGCCGTGGAGGCAGGACACAGATCAGGCAGTTCTAGGGATGCTGCCCAGGCCCAGCAAGCCCAAGGTCCACCCAGAAATCCTCTCAAGAGCAGCAGAGGCAGAGAGCTGGAAATGTACAATGCACCCTGGAGAACACCGTAGAGAAAACAGCCACCAAAACCACACAGCCAACAGCAGCTCAGGAGGAAAGACCAAGTGCAAGGCTGGCAACCAACAGTCCCTTCCTGGGGCTGAGCTTAAAGAGGGCTCCTGTGCCCAGGGGAGGGGAGGCAGGGCTCAGGTGAGGCTGATCAGGGCCATCAGAGCCAATCAGGGCCCCAACAATGAGCAGCTGCTGTTACCCTTTCTGGCATTTCATCAGCATAGGCATATGGGGGAAAAAAAGGTGAGCATTCAATAGAATGCAATTCATTTGGAAGGAAATTCACTTACTCTCAACAGGAGAATTTTAGGATTTTCACTTGAAAGAAGAAAGAGGTGCTCACCTCCTCATTTTAGCCATGTTTTTTGTCCTGAGAGCCTCATAATAAGTATATGATATCATGCTTTTATGGCACTGAGGTACACACTCATTTTCAAATAAAGCATGTCAGACTGTTCACTAAACAGATAAAGTTGAGTCATRCACAAACCCTGTCACAGCCAGTGAGACACCAAGGATTTCAAAGTGAGACTACAAAGACATTCCAGCCATTTGGTGCAGAGTCTGGAGGTATGGATCACTCCTAAATGGAGCCTGTCCTGTCTCACATCCTCACGGTACAGGGCTGGATTCTGGGTTTCATGAGTGGTTGCAGAGAAAGAAAACCACAAAATCTCTTAGGAGAAGGATCCTGTTAAGAAATTCCCACAGTCAGTGGAGGCTCTCTGAAATGACTGTGACCCACTGATGTGATCTCCCACACGCAGAGCCCCCAGCTCTGCACCTGAGGGTCACACTCACCCATGGTTTCACCCCCAGGCTGTTGACAAGCAGCAGACAACACAGATGCCTCACACCCTGGCACCGCCCTGCACTGCCCCATCAACCAGGGCTGTCACAGACACATCCTCTGAAAAGTCTTTTCCTTTAGATTTTTCTCCTGAGAAGCTGAGAGGCCTCAGAAATGAAATGTGAACAATGATTATCTGCTGCTGTGGAATGTGGCAGATGCATTGGTCTCATGTGGTTGTTTCTAATTAATGACCAATCACAGTCCAGCTGTGTCAGGACTCTGAGCAGTCACAAGATTTTATTATTCATTCCTTTCCTTTCTTTTCTGGCCTTCTGATGTTTCCTTTCTCTTTCTTTAGTATAGTTTTAATATATCATTTTCTTTTAATATGATATATATCATAAAATAGTAAATCAGCCTTCTGAAACACGGAGTCAAGATTCTCATCTTTTCCCTTGTCCTGGGGGCCCTCACACTCCACCACCCCAGGGCTGTCCCTGCAGATATGCTTGCAGCAAAAGGGACACTGTCCCCCTTGGAATTATCTCCAACACCTTTTAGGCCTCCATGTCCTATTCCCAACAGCAGCTGGCCTCACCCTGTGGGAGTGGCTGTAACCTTGCAAACATTTYGGACTCTGAGATGCCCAATAATCAGGGCCATTGCATTGCCAGAGGCAGCAGCTGGACAGACAGCCTGTTTAGAGGAGATCTTTGCTCTTGCTGAGAGATGTCAGAGCTGGGAGCAGCACCATGCTTCTCTTCTCCTCCACACTGGGGACAAAACTGGCTTTGGCAGCAAGTCCTCTCTCAGTGTTTTCTGCAGATGCAGCGCCACATCCCCCCACAAACACAGGGAAAATGTGGAGTGGGTTCATCAGGAACAGGGAATTTGTGTCAGAGGAAAATGGTGCCMCTCAGAGACATTCCTCACTGGCTTTTCCAGCTCAGCCTGGGACAGGGAGTGCCACAGGACGAAAACACAGTGAGGGGCTGGACCATAACTATTTAAGGCAGAGAAAGAGTCATAATAGGGCAAATGAATGTAGAAAATGAAAGATTTCCCAACCAAGTCATAGGGATTTTGCACTTTGACTGGGCTCTCAGGCTTCAGTTTTAATTGTGCCTTTACTTGGGTACAAAAAGCAGCTTAGAGGGACAAAATGAACAGGCAGAGCTCTGTGAGGCTTGGAACACTGAGCTAAAATGCTGACTGTTATCTTGGGCAGCTCACAAACAGCCCTTACGCAAGCTGGGAACTGCTCCAGCACTGCCAGCTCTGCTGCAGCTCCTGACCTTTTCCTGGACGTCAGATGGGAATGATTTTTAGTCTATCCTGTCTGGACTCAATTTGATCCCAAGCAGCAGGGCAAGGAAAGAAAAAAAGTTTATTCTCTACAAGCTTTACATACTGGATGCTTAAAATTTAACACTCGCCCCTTAGAGCTATATTCCCAGCCCAGAGCTGGTAAGAAGCAACATGTTTTTTGCTTTAATCCTTTCCAAAGACACATTCCATAAATTGTTAGCATCCTTGCCAACCACTCAGTCTCTTAGTGAGCCCACATACCAGCTTTAAAGTAAGCTCTTCTAAAACCAATGCAACAGTCCTGTGGGTTAAGTTTATATTATTTCCAGATTCTTATAGCTGCAGGCTCCTTTTTAAAGTTGCAAATGATAAGTCATCTCTTTGTTGCCAGTACTTTTTTTTTCTTTTTAACTTTGTTTAAACTGTTCACTGATGCACTTAGTGAAAAACAGACTGTACTAGCTGTAACTTAGCAGTATATGCTGTAGCAACAGGAACACAGTCTGTATTCTGCAGCAGGAGTGGTGAAGAATCCCTGTTTGGACAATTCAGTCTATTAATAACTCCAGTACAGATATCAGTGCTTAAAGTCAAGGGAAAAAAGCAACATATTGCACTGACACAGCACCTTTCATCCCAAAAGAGACCAGTTGCACACTCCCAACAGCATGACCTGTCTAAAGAAGCTACCCTAAAAAAATAGAAGGGTGTAGGGGACTTCCTGACTTCATGCCAGTTAATCAGAGAGGGGAAAATCAGTCATAATGCAGTCACTCCTCCTTCTGGCCCACTGGGGTGGGGTAAATTCCTGATTGCTGATGGTTTCTTGTGTCCCTGTCCTGACCAGCACTGAAAGCAGATCAGGGAGCCAGGCACCAAGCACCTTCAGAGCACTGCAGTCCTTGCTTTCTCTCTATTTCCTGACAGACTGGAGAAATTTATTGCCAAAATGACACCACTCACAAATTAAATTTTACAGAYATAATTGTGTGAAATTCTCCTCTTTTCGCTTTTTACTCCTTTGCTCAGTTTTTTCTTCCACTGAACACTCCACCAGTCCCACCAGGGCTCACCAAAATTCTGTCTGGAGCTGAGAAAGCATTTGCTTCTCCTCATAAGAGGAGTTAATTTTCTGCTCTATCTTCCACGTTTTAGCCATGGTTTTTGTTCTGAGAGCCTCATAATAAGTATTTTTTTCAGCTCCACATTTTAGCCATGGGTTTGAACACCAGGACTCTTCTCTAGCTTCTCTCAGGAATTTGGTGCCAGAAGCAGAAACAAAGAGGRGGAGGAAATGCAGAAAATTCCAGGGAATGATGCTACCCTGGGTCCTCAGACCTCATTCCATGGGGCCTCTTCCACTCCTGCTCACACCAGAGCTGCTTCTGGGTAATCAGAGGGAGCTCTTTGTTTACTTAGAGCAGAATCTGCTTTTAGCTCCCAACGGCACATGGCAGTGTGGAGATGTGCAGGGCTGCCCAGGGAAGGCTCTGAAATTGTTTTTAAACCACACATCCTGCAAACTCATCAGCCTCCAAGTTAACTTTGATAAACAACTGGGAATTGGTACTGGGAGCTCCACTCAGGACTGGATTGGGGCTGGCTGGCTTTTTCTGTGAGTGTGCTACATTTATCAGTATGCTGTGTTTGACCCTTTTTATGGATCAGCTGGGAAAGCAAAGCTCCCATGCCTGCCTGTGAACTCACACTCTGGTTCTGCAAACGTTCATATAAACAACTTAATCCCACATACTTGACTGGTCTCCTAATTGAATATTTGCAAGGCTTTGACTTTAGTGTAAACTGACTTCACAGGAGAGCATGCAGCATTTTCTATGCTTTAAAAGCAAGACTGACATTAAAATTAAAAAAAAATTAAATTTAAAAAAAAAAACAACCCAAAAACATGTCATCTGTGCCTTAATTCACCCTAAATTTACCTTTTGTCTTTCAAAAGAGGAGAAAAGGCAGGATGGACAACCAGAGTGAGGGTGAAAAAGCAGAGCTGACTAACAAGCATGCCCAGTTCCCCTTCATTTGCTCTGTTGAACTGTTGTGGKCAGTCTGAATGCTTGGAGGCCCCCCAGATATTCAGATATGCTGCATCTGCTTCTAAAATTCAGATCTCTAAGCAAGAAAATTCAGAGGGGTTTTTTGGTGGGGTTTTTTTTTTGGGAGGGGAGGTTGTGGGGGTTTTTAGTGGGTTTTTTGTTGTTGTTGTTATTGTCGTTGTTGTTGTTTTGCTTTGGGTTTTTGGGGGTTTTTGGGTTTGTTTGTTTGTTTTGGTTGTTGCTGTTGTTTGGGGTTTTTTTATTTGTTTGGGTTTTTTTTGGTTTTTGGGGGGGTTTTTTGTTGTTGTTTTGGGGGGTTTTGGGGGGTTTTTTGGTTTTTTTGTTTGGTTGGTTTTGTTTTTTGTTTTGTTTGGGGTTTTTTTTTTTGGTTGGTTTTGGGGTTTTTTTTTAACTCTGGTTCAGCTGCTTACCCTCTTGCAGAAAGCACAGATCCAGTGCACGGTTAATGTGAATGTAGTTAATTTATGATGTATTCATTAATATGAATTCAGTTAATTTATTGGCATACACAGGAGCTCCTTCAGCTGCCTGGCACACCCTGGGGCAGCAGGGAAGCTGCACCATCATTTTGCAGGCAGAATGGAGTGAAGCCTTGGCTGCAAGGATGAGCTTCCTGCTGCCAGTGCCTGGAGCTGGGAGCTGGGACACCTTCAGGACAAGCCTTGGGCTGGGACACCTTTAGGACAAGCCTTGGACCAGGACAAAGCTGTTTCCCTGTCGTTCCCCCTAAATGGTGTCTCTGACACTGCGTTTGGGGGACGTGCCTTGGCTACTCCCTGAGTTTTTACCTAAATTCTCACCATGTGATCAAAGTGCCTGGTTCCTAATTGCCAGAGCCACGTCCTGGGATCTCTGAGCCCGATTTAAACCCTGAGATCAGCCCCRGCTCTGCAGGAGCACAGGCACCCTCAGCCTTTCCCAGCACAGCYGCTCTGCCTGGATGGCACCAGGGTTCCAAGGGGAGCCTCTGGGCCACTGAGAGGGGGAAAAGGTGGTCCTGTACCTCATCTGCTGGGGCAAAGCAGGCTCAGCCCTTTGTCCAACCTCAGTAGGATGGTGCAGAAAACTCACCAGGGTTGGTGTAGAAAACTCGTGACAGCGTTCACAGGGGTCTCAGATTGAGGGAAGAGACGAGGATCTGACTCCATGTTGCAGAAGGCCTGATTTATTAGTTTATGATATATATTATATTAAAACTATACTAAAAAAGTAGAAGAAAGGATTTCATCAGAAGGTTAGCTAAGAATAGAATAGGAAAGAATGATAACAAAGGTTTGTGACCCAGACTCTCTGTCCGAGCCAGCTGGGCTGTGATTGGCCATTAATKACAAACATCCAACATGGRCCAAYCCCAGATGCACCTGTTGCATTCCCCAGCAGCAGRTAATCAWTGTTTACATTTTGTTCCTGAGGCCTCTCAGCTTCTCAGGAGGAAAAATCCTAAGGAAAGGACTTTTCATAAAACATGTCTGCGACAAAAACTCTCTTCTCCAGTTGTCCAAGTGAACGAGGTAGAGATAAAATGAACATGAGATAAGAGATTAAACAGAGATGAACACGAGATTACAGATAAGATGGGGGTTTGTTTGCTTTCCCCTGCCTTTCAGGCTGTGGTTTCCCCCATCAGCCCCAGTTTCTCTGCTGGGTCAGGCACCCAGAGAAGCTTTTTGCTGCAAGAACCATCCAAGTGGTTTTGTCCAAGGCCCTTATTTGCTTTGATGAGGATATGAAACAAATCTGGATGGGAGGGACAACCAAGCTGGTTCAGGATTGGACCCAACAGCTTTTGCCTCAAGTTCTGCTGGCAGCAATGAATAAATTCAGTGCCAGCCATTTTCTCCTGAGGCTGGAGAAGGAGAGGAAGCTTCCCTAGCTGATGGGATGCTGTCCCACTGTTCAGCTGGCAAGAAGGCGAATTTTGGGACAGAAGGTCAGGAGAGGGAGTGTTCCCTGGACTGCAGCCTTGGTCCTGCTCTCTGTAAGGGCAGGAGCCAAGAGGACCCATGAGAGCACATGCTGGGAGTGAGAGGACACCAATTTGTTGACAGTTAACAAAGCTGATACTTGAGGGATGTGTCATAACATTCCAAGGAGCAGAACTACAATAATGGAAYGTGTTTTCACTTGAGATAACGTTCCTTTTGGCTAATGGATGCACAGAGAAACAAAGCATGAGCCTTTATGAGAGAGAGGGAGTTGGAAACTCACAGTTTTGAGCCCTGCAGCCACCCCACAGAGAAGGAGCAGGTGGTGAGACTCACCTGGACTCGCCTGCAGTTCCATCCCAGACCTCCACACGTGTGGAGATTGACTGATTTGCAATCTTGTTTAATAATTTTAGCCTTAGAGACTCCCCAGGGACCAGCAGCCCTTCACTGTCTTGACACTCCTCRCCCAATGCCAGCTCCAAGCACTCCTCCCCCACGACCTGTAAAGTCCACTGGTTTCTCTCATTGTTTTATTGTTGTCTTACCTAATACAATTGCTTTGTGTAAATATAAATGCATTTGCYTTTAAAATGCACCATATGAGAGACCTGTACTTATTGGACCACACTGGTATAGTCAAACTATATAGGCTAAAGAATTTGGTTCCCCAATCATTATAAGAASTGGCTAATGAAGAAATAATAAGTGATCATGCTGAAGAAAAGGGACAGGTATAAGTCCTAGCAGCATTTAAGAAAAAATCATCAATTATTTTGACATGAGAAATGTGCTAATGAAATTCCCTGACAGCGCTGGTTGTGAGAAAATGTCAATACAGAGAAAACCTGGAATATCACAAAGGAAGAACTGAAAGTCTTCTGGGACCACAGGAGAAGATAAAAGGACAGAATACAAAGTCATGCATTAAGGAGTAAAAAAAACCATAAAAACCTGCTATGTGCTAGAAACAAGTTATCCATGGAGAGAAGATAAAGGCTCACAACTAAACTCCACCAAGGCCCACTGCTGGCACAAACTCCCAGTGATATCCACAGAGTTTGGATAAGGCCCCTTTGTGCCTTCAGCTCCAGAGGTRCCAAAAGTGGATTTGGGGAATGTAAAACAGGGGAGAAATTCCCACAGCAGCACTGCTGTCCTTAGCTGGCACTCCTAGAGAGCCTCTTCCTCTGCCAGCTCCATAAACAGGACTGCTACAGGGGCAATGGTGATTTTTTTGCTTTTTCCATCCTGCACCACCTCAGACTGGGTCCTCCTTACTTGCATGTCAGCTTCTCCCCAGTGCCACCACCTGAAATAAGAGTGCCAGGGCTATCAGGCCTTTCAGAGAGACAGAGCACAACAATATCACCAGTTACTGCTCTCTGCTCAGCTGGAGCTCTCAAATGTGCCCTAGATGGGGGGTTTGGCTTACTGAAGGACAGCAGGGGGAAAAAGTCTTTGTTAAGCATTGTTCTTCCTTCTGAGCTGTGTTTTTTGTCCCACAGTGCAACAGGTTTTCAACACCATGGGTGGAAATGTGAAGTCACAGCTTTGAGATGGCAGCACATCACATTCTGGGGACTGGAATTTGCTTTTGAGCTTGAGCTGTACAGGCATTAAAAGATTCCTATCTCTTGAGCTGTACAGGCATTAAAAGATTCATATCTCTTGACTGTGACACTTACATGCAAAATGAGTGTTCATTTTGCAAGATCTCATTAGGAAACACATCTGACATTCTAATGAAGGGCAACTTTCACTCAGTGCTCATGGAGGATTAGCAAGCTCCGGATCACTTTCCWCCTACACACCAAGCCAGAGCTGAACAGCAACAGCAGAAGTGTCAGTGYATTCCTGATTGAACCTGTCCTGATGGAATATTTTGGATTCCTGCTCCATCAGCTGGAGCCCTGAGCAGTTTTGCCGGACAGCACTCACCCAGCTCAGGCCTGTGAGCATCCAGCTACCAGCAGGCAGGACCAGCCTGATCACACACAGCAAACCAAAACACCCACCCTGGCATCCCCAGGAGTGTGCAGCAGCCACCTTTCAAAGCTGAGCTATTACAGGTGCACCAATTGATCTGGAATTCTGCAGCAGCCAGATGTCTAGAACTGCCTGAGCCACTGAATTGCCAAGAGAAACAATCAGCTGTTTGCAGAAAGCAACTGGGCTGGCAAGTCTACAACCTGCAGCAAAAGGAGTCGGAGTCCAAGCCATCCTTTTAATAAAACTGCTGATCATCATTATTTCCTGGCTACAGAGGGTGAAATAAATTGCTCATCAGCTTTTAAATTAAGTTATTAGTTAAATGTGGCTACAGCACACACACTACAAAGCCTGGAATAGCAGAAGTTGCTGCCACAGAGGAGTGCAGAGCAGTAGGTCTTTTGAAAGTAGAGTTTCATACAACTGTCCAAAAGAAACTGGGAGAAATCCAGGCTGTGTGTACCCCTGTAGAAGTAGCCAGTTACCATCCTGCCAGCTGAAGTTTAAAAAAAAACCACATAAACACAAAATAAACAAAAAAATTATCCAGGGATGCATTCCACCGGGGCTGGCCARCTCCTGAGCTGCATCTGAGCAGCCCAAATGTTCCCCTCCCAGCAGATCTGCMTTTACAGCCAGGAGCTGAACCCTCTCACCTTGCTGGGCATGCAAGGCCAGAGCTGAGCAGGGCATTTCACACCCAGGAGCTCACTGGTGCTGCCCCTCTGCTCTGGGAGCTGATCAGTGCAGGGCAGCCAGCATTCATCCCTTGGGGCAAGCACGTGGCAAGGTTTACAGCCCAAACACACCAAAAATGCTCTCCATTGTCCAGGGCTGGCCCAGCTCTGCAGCCAGGGAAGGGCTGACACYGCCCATGGAGCCTGGATCAGCTCCTTCTCCTCTTGCTTGCTTTATCTTCCAAACACAGAACTCTGTTCCTGACCAAAGCAGACAACAGAAACCAAACCAGAAGTGTGCTGCTTCTCCATGTCCTGTCCTCATTTCACTGCTTACAGCCTCTCACCCCACAAACCCTGTCAAAAACAGGGTGCCCCTGATGCAGGGCATGACTGGCATCTGACTATTGATTCAGAATGCTGAACAACCACATTATGTTATATAATATTATACTGTATTTAAAAGATACTATACTATACTAAATTACATGCTACAAAGAATACTGAAGAAAACTCGTGGCTGTCTCCAGACAGCCAGGACACAGCTTTGAGTGATTGGCCAAGGAAACAAAACAAGCTTTAGCAGAATCTAACTGACAAATCACTTCAGGTAAACAATCTTCTTAACACATCCTACACGTGTAAAAACAACAGCAGCAGCAAGTAGAGATAAGAACTTTTTTTCTCTTCCTTCTCTTTGTGGTTCTCTAGGAAAAAACCCGGAGAGAGGGAATGTGAATGGCACAAATCCCCACCTCCCAGTCTCCTTTCTTGTCCCCTCCTCACTCAGACTTGTGATGCTCCTATTGACAGGGAGCTTGCCCCACCTTTGAGTATCTGCTTCTGGGTTGCAGCCAAAAATGCCATGCTCTGGTCCAAAGGGGAAGCACTGCTCATAAAAACCCTTCCCGTGAAGCAGGCATTAAAGCTGTCCCTCTGTGCCCTGGAGATGTTTTGCCACAGCAGTGTTTGCTGGACAAGGGACAAGTGACATCCTCGTGATAAGGACAAGAATCACAGCTGGAGAGGGAAGGAGTGAGCAGTGCTCCTGGTCTAAGAGGAAAGCACAACTGACTAAAGAAACAGGCTGAGGTTGAGGAGAACCAGCTTTAGATATTCTCCTTCCTTGTGCTCTGCTCTTCCCAGAGCCCATTTTTATATTCAGACAGATACTAAAGCAGTGTTGGCTGGCCCTGGACACTCTCAGGCAGCCCCTGCTGTCTCAGCA